>CAKNYM010040944.1:71306-108953 GCA_932195095.1 Andricus curvator
ACACACACACACACACACACACACACACACACACACACACACACACATATATATATATATATATATAATTTAAAAAAAGAAAACCACCGCAGGGTCCCACTGAGAGCAACTGCCATCTAAAAAATGACACCGGCTCCCAGTAGAACCGCGGTAAATCACACATATGGCCACGTCTCACAATCGTGAGATGGGTGGTCACAGGGCACGATGAAATCACAACGACCGGCCGGCGAAACCCTCGTGTCTTGAGGACACGAAGCGACCCAAGGATGACAGCTATCTGCATCCATCTCGAAAGTGCCTTGGCATATTTTTGGCACGCGGGTATGGCCAGTGATAGTTTCGCACCTCCGAGAGCACCTATCACAAGGGCAATTACTTGTACCGATTATTTTTGGTACAATCGTTGCAGCTCTCTTTTAAGGTCTTGATACCTCTCCTCCTTTTCTTTCTCCTTGGCAGTGATATTGTATTCGGACGGAGCCGAGAATTCGATCACGAATATAGTTCGTTTCTCGAAGTCTTGAAGAACGATGTCAGGCCTCGCTTGTGCAACGGAAACTGCTGCCCGAAAATCGTTGTTCCAGAAAATTTGGCACTTCTCATTTTGGACAATTGACTCTATCTCCCTTGAAGCGTTCGGCAGGGCAGGGTCGCGACCAACACCGTGAGAGCGACAAAGATGGTAATAAAGCACTCTTGGGGCCGCATTATGTCTATAGATATATGTGGTTCCTGCGTGGGTCGGACACCCCGATAGTATGCGTTCTAGGTACTCGGCGTGTGCATGACACGCTCTGCACTTATCACTGGGAATTTCTTGACATAAAATGCGCTCACGGCATGCTAAGGTGGACAGGACACCGTCCTGGCATGCGAAAATAAAACCCTCTGTACCTGAATTAAGCCCTGATGATCTGAGGAAAGCAAAAGTTTGCTCCTTCGACAAGGGCTGTTTTTCTACATTTCTGTCAAAGTTTCCGTGCATTTTCTTGTCGAGTAGCTCTTGGTGAAATTTTTCAACCTCTGCTTTCTTTACTTCGGCTTTTAGAAGTGAAGCATCTAGATGGAGTAATGCACTTTCCCCACTTCTGATGTTAAAATTCAGACCAAGGGTCTCGGCCGCTTGCTCCGCGGCTTTGTAAAGGAACGCTCCTTCGCCAATCATCTGGTGGTTCCTGACCATCTTTAGGAGAGGATCTCTGCCATTCGCAACGATGTAAGCTGTACTTAGAACAATTCGGTTATGAAGACACTGCAGATTCAGAAGTCCGCGTCCACCTTGACGGTGTGAAATGTATAATCGCGGAACTGACGAATTGATATGCAAGCCTTTATGCATATGCATGATCTTACGTGTGGTGACATCAAGGGCCTTAAGCTCGTTCTTCGTCCATTGAACCACCCCAAACGAGTAGAGTAGAACCAGAACGGAAAGCATGTTCGTCGCAAATACCTTGTTCAACGCCGACAGATTGGAAGACCAAATCTGTCGAAGAAGATGCTTGTATTTGCGTCGGAGAGACTCCTTCACTGATTTTACGTCCTGAATGCGGCTTTGAGGCACGCCCAAGTATGTATAGGACTCTCCATTATTAAGATGTCTGATAACACTTATATCCACAAGCTCAGGGTCCTTGGGAACGCCAGTAATCTTTCCTTTCTTCAGATTAATTTTGGCACATTTGTCCAAACCAAAGTCTATCCCAATCTCTCATGTGTAGTTCTTGACGATATTTATAGCAGTTTGAAGTTTGCTTTTACCAGAGGCATAGATCTTAAGGTCATCCATATAAAATACATGAGTGACCTTATGCTCGCGCTGATTAGTGTCGCTCTACAAGGATGGACTAACCCTTTTCCCTAGCTGCTCGTGGGAACAACAATGACAACACCAAACATAGTTGTAGGAAGTGCGGTTCAAAACAATCGAACGCGCAGTGCTCCCGCGAATGGGTCGCACAACAATGCCGACTACCCTACAGTTGGGGGAGCCAATCAAGACGGAGTCAATGCGATTGACCGGCAGAATCTCATTATTTTCAAGTGGACGGATCGACTCAGGGACGACCTGCTGGAGTTCTATGATACCAGTATGGCCCCTGAATGAAAAGGTTACATGGCGCGACTGCATTCTCTGTGGTGCGAGAAACACCCAGAGTTCTCGGATTTTTCGCAAAAACGTCTGCGAAACCGTGCCGAGGACCTCCGGAAAAGGGGTTATATAAGCGGATTGCCTACAACAACCGCAGTCAGAACAAGCCGGCAACAGAGAAAGAGAGGCGACGCTGAGATCAACCTCGAACAGGCATCCAATAGAGGAAGAACGATGCTTCAAGACCCGGAGAAACATCAACATTCAGGTTTCTCCCAAGCCCAAAGATCTGACTGAACTGGATGATGAGCTTCGTGGAGATTTTTCCGAAGAATCCGACCTCTGGACTATCAATTGTAGTGTGTACAATGCAGCGAGAACTTTGGAAGATGCAAACCGTAAAACAAAACCAATGGTTGATCAGAAGACCAAAAGACTAATGCATCAACTTAGCACAATGATAGGCTGGGCAAGACAGTACGCGTCCCGCATTCAGTGTTTGATTGACTACATAACATCTGGCAGGACTGTCACTGTCAAGGTTCGACAGTTCGCGCGCGAACTGCGGATTCGTTATCACACAATCAACAAGTCAAAGCTACTGACCACCAGGCAGGATATTTTTGACAGAATACGAGTACTATCTAACGCTGGGAGAAGTCTAGAGCGGAGAGAGAGGTGGGTCAGAGAAAATCAACAGTTTTTGTATGACCCATCTCGACTCTTCCAAGACCCTCCAGTTACTGTCGACCATCCCCCCAAACCAGAGGAGGTCGAAGCATTTTGGAGAGAAGTCTACGAGGTCCAACATCCACTTGAAGAAGGCTCAAAGAACATAAATAGCTTCAAGGAGCTGTGGAATGCCCTCATAACAGCTGAGGAGGAATGCCCACCTATCACTACCGAGGAGGTGAAAAACGTATCAAGAGGCATGAAGAACTATTCCGCTCCGGGACCAGATAGTATCAAGACCTTCTGGTGGAAGACGTTTCCTTCAACCCACCAGCATCTGGCCCGAATTTTCACCTCATATCTAAAATCGGAAGATCCTATTCCGGGGTGGTTGGTGGAAGGGCGCACAGTACTCCTGCCGAAGACGGGCAACTTAGCTGACCCTAAGAATTACAGGCCAATAACTTGTCTCAACACACTGTATAAGATCTTCACAGCTATCCTAAATGATAGGATTCTTCGGACAATTGGACCTGTGTGGCGAGAGATGTATTAACAACGTGGCTCAAAGAAAGGCGTAGCAGGATGTCGAGAGAACTTGCTTATCGATAGATGTGTCTGTAAAGACGCAGCATCCTATCAGCGATTTCTATCGATGACCTGGATTGATTACCGGAAAGCTTTCGATTAAACCTCCCATAGACTTATCATCTGTCTGTTGGAAAGCCTAAAAGTTCATCCACACATCGTGAGGTGCATAGAGACATTAATGCCGCTTTGGAAAACCAGATTTACTATCTCATCTGGAAAACATCGTGTGATCAATAACAGTATCACCTTTCAGAGAGGTGTGTTTCAGGGCGACACCATGAGCCCTCTCCTCTTTTGCCTCACATTATTGCCACTATCTCTCGCACTTCGCCATTCCGAAGGGTATCTCTGCGGCAAACCTGGAAACCGTAAGCATATGATCACTCATATATTTTACATGGATGATCTTAAGATCTATGCTAGGAATCAAGAGAAACTACATCTAGCTCTGAAAATTATCGAAGAGTACACTCAAGAGATTGGAATGGAATTCGGGTTAGAGAAATGCGCCAAGGTTAATTTGAAGAAAGGAAAACTTAATGGCATCCCCGAAGATCCTGAGCTCGTTGACAGAAGCGCTATACGACACCTTTGCGCTGGAGAGACCTATACATACCTGGGCGTGCCACAGAGCCGCATTCAGGACGTGACATCTATAAAGGATACTCTCCGATGCAGATACAAACGTCTCATCCGGCAGATTTGGTCTTCCGAACTGTCGGCGAGAAACAAAGTATCTGCAACGAACATGCTTGCCGTCCCGGTAGTACTCTATTCATTTGGAGTGGTTCCATGGACGAAGGACGAGCTCAGATCCCTTGATATCGGGACGCGAAAAGTTTTGTACATGAACAAGAGCATGCACCTTAAGTCTTCTGTTCCGCGACTTTACATCTCACGCCGCCTAGGTGGTCGCAGAATACTGAATCTTGAATGTCTTCACAACAGAATTATTCTGGGTACAGCACATATAGTTGCAAATGGACTGATTCAACTGAATCTCTTCCTAAAATGGTCAGGAAACACGAAGACGTGGGCAAAGGGGCGTTTCTGTACAAAGCAGCGGAGAAGGCTGCTGAAACACTCGGCCTTGACTTCAATATTAGGGGTGAGCAAAATGCATCAAATCTTATCCATCTTGAATACTCACTCCTGAAGGCCCGGATTAAGAAAGCACAGGAGAAAAACTTCCACGACCAGCTTCTCGACAAAAGGATGCACAAAATCTTCCACAGAAATGTGGAAGATCAGTCGATGTCGTATGAGCTAATGTTTGCTTTCCTTAGATCACCCGGATTGAAGTCGGGCACGGAGGGCTTCATTTTAGCATGTCAAGACGGTGTCATTTCCACTCTAGCATACCGTCGCCACATTTTGAGCCAAGACATTCCCGATGATAGCTGCAGAGCATGTCATGCACACCCCGAGCATCTAGGACACATACTATCTAGTTGTCCAACTTATGCGGGAACGACCTAAATCCAAAGGCACAATGCGGCACTAAGAGTGCTTTATTACCATCTCTGTTACTCTTATGGCATTAGCCTAAATACCTCTCCGCTAAACGCTCCTAAAGAAATAGAGTCAATTGTTGAAAATGAGAAGTGCCGCATATACTGGAACTTCATATTCTCGACAATTGTTTCTGTTGCGCACTCGAGGCCTGACATAGTTCTCCTTGACTTCGAGAAACGAACCATGTTCGTTATCGAATTTTCGGCACCAGCTGACAAAAACGTTACAGCCAAGGAGAAAGAAAAGAAAGAGAGGTATAAAGACCTTATAAGGGAGTTGCGACGGTTATACCCGGAATATTCTGTTAAGCTAATCGTCTTGATCATCGGCGCTCTTGGAGGTGCAAAGGCTTCACTGGTTAATAGCCTGAAAAGCATCCCTGCGTGTCAAAAAAATGCTGAGACACTTGCGGGGAAAATGCAGAAGGCGGTCGTCCTTGGGTCGTTCCGTGTCCTCAGGGTGCACGAGACTTTTGCCGGATCATCGTATTGAGTTCGTCACAGACTGTAACCACCTATCTCACGGTCGTGAGACGTGGTTACAGCTGAAATTTTACCGCGATTTCGCTGGGAGCGGGTGCAATTTTTCAGATTAGCACCCGCTCCCTTCGAAATCCTGCGGTTCTCCTTATGACAAACTTTTAAATATCTATATCTTATACAGGGTGTCCCAGACTCAAGTGTCCGTTCTTATACAGCTGTATAAAACTAAACAAAATCGATTGAAAATTCTTTTTCCAAAAATCAGTTGAAGTTTTAGTTTTTGAGTTATAAAATATTTAGGCTGGATCAATCAGGAGCAAGGTATAAACAGACATGCGTACGTGAGCGGAAGTCCAACGCAGTGTTATTGAAGCGAGCGCCAAGGTGGGGTTAGCGACGGGAGAACAGCGGTCACTACACTACGTTGGACTTCCGCTCACGGACGCACAACTGTTTATACCACGCTCCTGACTGGACCAACTTAAATATTTTATAACTCAAAAACTTTTATTTTCATACAGCCATATAAGTCCGGACACTTGACTCTGGGAAACTATGTACATTGTATGTGGGTGTCCGCTTGAAAGGGCCCCTATGTTTGATATGGAGTTACATATAGGGTAATATAGCTGGATAAATTCCCGGAATTTTAAGCCCAAGACAAAAGCCCTTCAAATTTAAGCCCTTCAAATTGGAAAACCAGTTGCCGAGGCATTTTTGAAGTTGCAACTTCAAAAAATCACTTTTCGAGAAAAACGCATCTTCCGGTTGCTTTCGGGCCATAAGTATAGGGCCAATAGATTTAGTATAGGTCGAAGTATCATCTCCCATTTAAACCCGAAAATAATAATTTTGACCCTGACTTTTAAATACTCGAATATCTACTAAACTATAACCGTCCATAAGGGCCCTTTTAATGTGGATGCCCACATATACTGTTGAAATGAACCTGAAATTATCGGGAAAGGTTTATTTAGCAGCAATTTACAAGCTACAAAACAAGCGAATTATGAAATGCGTAAAATGTCCGGGTATAATATTTTAGTCCCGACTTTATCCAGGTGTTCTCTCGATTCAACTTTGTCCCGGCTTTCTCATGGTACGGTCGGATGCTCAGTTCGTATAGCCGCTGCTATGTCACAAAATTGTCCATTTCAAGAATACGAATTTTTATCTCTGAACAATAAATTAAATAAAATACTTGTTGATTCCAATTAATGAATATTGATTTAATGAACGTATAAATTACATTTACAATTTTATTTAATTGGTCTAAACAATTCATTTAAACAAATACTCTACTGTATCAGCAAGCATAGAGATCACTTAATTATATTATATTAGATTTAGTTAATAGTTAGTAGCACTAAATTCTGGCATAGTGCATATCGTTATGATAATGTTGTAACTATAGTTTCTGGAACCTTAAAATTGTGTCATTAAAGTAGGCGCAAATTTCAAAAGAGTCCAAATTTATTGCTTAATTATAAGGAAATAAATGCAATAGTTAAAAATTTAAGTTACGCTTTTTGCATGAGTTGATTTTCACATTTAAAAAAAACCTCTCATGCAGATAAATGCGGTATGATTATAGCAGATTAACTCTAAACTAGTCAAGTATGCTACATTAATAATACAAAATATCCTGGCATATTAAATATTTCATATATTTATGCTACTCACAAAGAAATGATAAGGAGACCGATCTCAGTGCATGCGATTTGGCAGGAGCAACGACACCGTAAGTGCCAGGCCTGTAAGTAGTAATCGCTCTTTACAGAGTGCGCAAGCGCGACGTGCCCTCTTCTAACGCACGGAAAAGTGCGAGTGGGACAGATTTTGAAAATAAATTATGTGCATCAGCTTATGCGAGTTTGTTTTCTTTTGCAACCGGCAAAAGCTTTTTCGAGCTGCTAAGTGGTAGGAGTATGTAAAAGATGTATAATATAATTAATGCTTTTAATTAAGTGAATGACATAAGATTGCGGTAATCAAGGGAGTGCGTTATAAAAGTGATAAGTACAGAATTTAATGAAATTGTATGAAAATATGAAATCTTGCAATTGGAATTGCAATCTATACTTACCACTTTCATAACGCAATCCTTTGATTACCGCAATCTTATATTATTCACTTTACTTATGTATTCACTTAACTAAGGGCCGATTTCACCAACTCCTATTAAGATGTTAATCGTCGATTAGCCTAATTTAATCAGTACCTTGCATTCTACCATCTTCTAAAATATGAAAGTTAATCACCGCTTAACTTAACCGGTCGATTTTCGCCGGTTAACAGAGTTAATCGGTGATTAACGCTGCTTAGCAGAACAGAACCTCAAAATCGAAGTTTGCACTTGCTCATTTGGAGCATGTTCAGAGCGAACGTGGATCATTTTTATAATATTTTTTTTCATATCTAAGCTTTTATTTTTATCAATATGTTGATGACAGAAACTATGAGGCCAACATATTTTTGATCAGGCGTCCATAAAGTGTAAATTGTGTTCCTATGACCTCACTTTTCTTACCTACTGCTTCTTTCACATCTTTGGAAGAGATAATTTGTTTCTAAGAACAATGTATGTATATATATACCATTAAGCCATTTCCCTTTCAGGGTAGGCGTGACACTACCCGATTCGGGTAGTGTTTCTAGGTGGATAGTTTTCTTGTAGTTATAAATAACTACAAATTTGGGCTCAGCACACCCATAATATACAAACAGCACACAGTATTCTCGAATGGTCACCCATCCAAGTACTAACCGCGCCCAACGCTGTTTAACTTCAGTGATCTGACGAGAACTGGTTTTTTCAGCGTGGCATGGCCGTTATAAATATATAAATAAATAAATATATTAATTAACGAAATAAGGAATTCAGTACCATAAATTCATTTTAGTGATGAAAATAAATATTTAACCAATGTAACCTTGCAGTGCGCATAATGAAGCTTCCTTCTTGTATGCATTCATATATGCATCAAATATTTCTGAGCCTCTTCAATTGATCAATATTAGTGCCTTTATAATTTACGTTATTGGTTTTCAAACTAAAATATTGATAGAAAATTTCAACATTATTTCAATATATTACATCGACGCAAAATTATTTCACTTCTTGACAAAAAAGAATTCTGCTGGATGTCACTTGACTTGGTTAATGCTGTTGTCAGCTTGTACCATGCGCGCGCAAGAAGCTTAAACGTCCTTCTTGTCTTGGCCAATCCGAATCGCCGTATGCATAGAAAAACGGATTATTACGAACCGGTTATACGATTAACTAATCAGAGATTAAAATTCGATCAGAGAACCCAGTGGAACGCAACACAAGTTAACGCCAGTTTAATAATTGATTAAAAAATAATCATGATTACTTAGGGCCGATTTCACGGTAAAAGTACGGTACAAGCTGAAACCGACATTAACCAAGTCAAGTGACATCCAGCAGAATTCTTTTTTATCAAGAAGTGCAATAATTTTTGCGTGGATGTAATATATTAAAATAATGTTACAAATTTCAATCATGCGCGCACGGGAAAAAAGGTGCTGGAAATTTTTATTGACAGAGTCTGTGACTTTAGCATAGGTCTAAAAGTATTTGAAAATTTGAAAATATCGTATTGGAAAATAATGCAAATAGGTCTTGAAGAGATATAAGACTTCTTAGATTGCGTCCAGCATAGTCAATGAAGCACTCCTAGACTCCATCAACAAAATATCAAAGACAAATCTGTAAGCCGTTCAACACTCCAATATTAATGTCTCGAAGACAGTCAAGGAAGGGTTCATAGGCTGTCAAGCTAGACATTTATGCTAATAAAAAAAATTCTTTTTTTAACTTTATAATATTATCTTTAACTTATATATTTTTTATAACATAATAACACACACAAGTACTACTTATATTAATCGCACGCTTTTTACGCTCTCAAAAATCGGACGCACGCTGCGAGGATTAGAACTACCTATACTCTAGACTCTAGATTAAAGTAACTCATTTCTAACCGCTCAAGCCCCTCAGCTAATCATTCGCGCTGCAAACATGGTAAAAAATCTTGGCGTTGTGCTACAGCTGAAAACTGCATGGGTGCGTAAAAAGAATCTGGATTAGGGCTGCGAATTAGACAATTTGCTGCAAGACTGACTTTGCATAACAAATTAAACACATTCTTTAAACAATTTTTGTTTAAATAATTTAAAAATATTATTTTTTACGAAAAATTATTTTTTGACAAGGGATAATTTTACGTGAGAAAGTATGTTTTTCATTTATTTAAACTAAAATTGTTTAAATAATTTTTTCAAATTTGTGAGATATAACATAAAAACTAATTGCACTGTTCGATTCTACGAAAAAAAAAATATAAAATCCATGTAATGGAAATTTTTTTCAGACAATTTCACATGTAGTATCAACAAATAATTACATAGTACTACGAAACATGATAAAATTTCGGTGTTATTTTTAAATTAAAGAATTTGATTCTAGATTGAAGAAATTAATAACAAATGAACAAAAAATAAAACTTTTTGTCCATTGTACTCTTTTCGTAAGACGCACTGTTTATAAGTTGCAGCCTTATAAATAATTTATTTTAATAAAACTGATGTATTTGCCAAATTATATCAATAAATTATTGATAAACAAAATGTTTAACTTAGGCAAAAAATTATTTGCGTTTACATTCTTAAAAGATGGAAGAATTATTGAGCTAGATTCGAAAATACTTTTCATAAATTGTTATTAAAAAAATGGTTATTTTAAATGAAATTTCTGATGAGAAATAGAATTTTAACAACAATCTACGAAACGTATTTTAGATTCTATATCAGAATAATACATTTGGTTAAATAAAGAAGGAAATTGTTCAAACAATTGTGTACCTTTTTGAAAAAAAATAACTCAGATGTTCGGAATATCTTGGGGACGTCTTAGTGCTTCAAGAAGGATTAGTGGTGACTCGATTAACTTCTAAACAACTTTTTATTTATTTATTAAAATTATAAATTTGAAGATGGCTTTTATTTAAATGTTTTTGGAATGGAAACAAACACATTTTATTCTATTATGAGACACATTCTTATATTTTTTTCAAAATTTTCATAAATATTTTATATACAGAAATACGAACTTGGAAATAAAATCTGCTTATATCCAGTTTTTTGCAATGTAATAATAACCGTCTGCTACTTAATTTCGAATAGAAATAAGTGTATTATAAGTAATATCGCGAAGATTGAGAACGACGTAGGAATAGTTACTACCACTAAAAATTGTGAAGCCTGCAAATGTTCGTATAAGAAACAATCGTGCAACTTTGTTGAAGGAATTTACTAACTAGCAGAATAAGGTAGCAAGTGAATAAAATTTGTCACATCTTCTAAATCTTGGGTACTTAAATCCTTTATGCGACCAGGTGTAAAAATAAATTATGGATTTTAAATTCAAAGGAAGGCATACCTTTTTTATCACAAATAATCATTTTAAATCATTCTTAATATCTTTATGCGCTTCACAATTACTTTATGTTGTAAACAATTTATTTGCACATTTAATCATTTTAAATAAGCAAGCCAATGGTAACCAATCTGGTTGCCGACGTGATGCATGCGCGGTGCGAAAAAATCAGAGTTTTGGAAGCACTGAGTCTTCATCCACTGGCTACTACACTCATACCTATGTGAATTTTGACACTGTGCGCGCCTCTGCAAATTCGCGCACAGTCAAGGAGTGTTTCCCTGACCCGTATTCGAGTTCTTCGTTTCTGAATCACGCACTTATTCAATTCAAGTCTTTGAAAATGAGGACTTTTTTATAACCATTTCATGACTGAATACAATTTTTTTGTAAATTGGCTAATAAAAATTCCAGGACAGTTGTTCCTTGACTGTGCTTGAAAACTTCCATGACTTTTTTTAAATTTATCCACGAAAATTTATGACCCGTTCATAGAAAGAATACGAGACTTTATAAAAATGATGGCCCATACGAAAGTCTAGCACTAATCTAGGAAATTTTCCAAGACTTTTTTTTCCGTGCACTGCGAGGTAAGATTGGTTTTTAATACACTGAAAAAAGCGTCCTGAGACTTGACTTTCACGAGACATTAATCTAGGAACTTTTAAATATTTTTTAAAGCAATACTTACTACCAAAAAAGATGAAATGCTCGAGTTTTGGACGAAAATTCGCTTCGATTTATGGCGGGAAGTTCAAATTGAAGTTTTATATCTAGCCCACACTTGTAGTTATTTACTACAAGTTATCAACCTAGAAACACTACCCGAATCGGGTAGTGTCACGCCTACCCCGAAAGGGAAATGGCTTAATGGTATACAATGATATTAATATTTATGGATATTATTAAAATTAAATATTATGTTAATATTGTAACATTATTATTAATTATAAAAATAAATTAAAATTTTTTAATTAAAAAGTAATTGATTTTAATTAGAAAGTAAAATTCGACAATTAAATCAAAAATTATTTATGAAATATAGAATTTTAATAATAATTCATTTTTAGTCAAAATATAATTTTTTATTTAATTCTCGTACTGTTTGTTTCGAAATTAAAAGTAATATTTATTATTTTTTTCAAAATTTTTAATAGATTATTAATAACTAATAATTATATAAGAATAGTAAGATACTATGTTAACTAATCAAAATAAATATTAATATTTAAATGGAAATAACAGAATCTTGATTTGAACTTCCCGCCAAAAATTACGCGATTTTAAGTACATAACTCGAGCATTAAACCTTTTTTTTGCAATAAGTATTGCTTTAAAAAATATAAAAAACATTCTATATCAACGACTAGTTTTAAAAAATGGGATGAAATAGTTTTAATTCTTAAAAAATTGAATTTTTACGTTTCTTCCCATTCATTTTATTGAATCTAGGCTATTTTGGTCTCATAGTTTCTTTCATCTACATATTGATAAAAACAAAAGTTTAGCTATGATAAAAATTATTACAAAAATGATCCACATTCGCTCTGAACATGCTCCAAATGCTTAAGTACAAACTTCGATTGTGAGGTTCTGTTTTACCGACCAGCATTAATCGCTGAGTGACTCCGTTAACCGGCCAAAATTGACCGATTAACCCTTATGTAGGCAACCAACTTTCTCCACGTTGTTGGGCAACCGGGTACCCGGGTACCCACATCTCATTTTTTTTCTTTCTTGAGTACAAATATGTTTCAAATCATCTCAAACCGATTCATTTCAATCAATAAACATAAGTAGAAACTATTTCGTCTATTTTCGAGACACGTAGAACAGTTCAGACGTCTTTAATGGAAATCGGAGCAGAGGTTTCGAGCACACAGCGAGTGGCGCGCAGTCAGTTTTCGTGTTTGGGGGTCGGCAGATGTTCGCAATGTTGTCAGTAAGGGTAGTAGCGTGGCGTACCTGCATTACTGTAGCATTGCTGCCCTTTGGCACAGCCACGGCTCAGTCAGATGTTTCTAGTCGAAGGGAGAAGACGTGTACAGCAACGTGATTCAAATGTGCCTTGTAGCATCAAGCCTGTTCGCAGAACGTACATCGACGCCCAACACCAATTTCACTTTGCAACGTTATTATAATTGATTCAGTGTTAATAAGTGTTTTTTATAGAAGATATTAGTTATTCTTTCATCATGCAAAACCATCTATCACGTCCTGAATTCGCAAGGTAAGACTTATTTCGTAGCATAATTTGGCAGTAGCATTTCCGTCGATTTTTCTGTAGCTGTTATTCATAAAATTATTTTTTGTTCAATTCAGATTGACTCGTGCCAGAAAGACAGCTTATCTGAACAATTTACTTGGAGATCCAAATGATAGTTCGGATTACGATGATGACAGTGAGGACGAGGACTGGTTACCGCAAAGCGCTTCAGATGCGGTGCACGAAACAGACGCCGCAACTGCCAGCGAGGCATCCGGAGAGGAGGAAGAGAGCAGCTCCGATTCCGAAGAAAGCGAGGGTGAAGGTGCAGCCTCAGGTATGCCGACTGTGGGACAAGAAGCAGCTACGGAAACTGCTAACGAATATATTGCGAAAGACAAAACGGTTTGGAGTAAGACGCCGCCTCATGTTCATCAAGCTGCCTCTCACAATGTTCTCCGTCAAAGAAGCGGTCCGGCCAGATCTACAGATACATTATCGGTAAGAGATACTTTCAAGCAAGTTATAACGGTTGAAATGATCGATGTGATTGTTCGTTGCACAAATCAAAAAGCCAAAAGTGTCTTTGATAACTATAACTCGACGAATCCGGATTCTACTCGGTCGTGGCGGCCCGTGACTACACAAGAAATCTACGCGTTTATTGGGATTTTGATTTCTGCGGGGGCGAATAATTCAAACACTGACCACACTAGCGAGATGTGGAAAAGTACCTCTTATCCTCTTTATCGCGCAACAATGGGTTTGAAGAGATTTCGCGCAATATTGCGGTTTATTCGTTTTGACGATGCAAATACGCGTGAAGCACGAGCACAAGAGGATAAAGCTGCTCCTATTCGTGATATATGGACGATGCTCAATTCAAATTTGACTAAAATATACAAACCAACAGAAAACTTAACTATCGATGAGCAGCTTTATCCTTTTCGCGGACATACCAAATTCACGCAGTACATTCCTTCGAAGCCGGCTAAATACGGCATCAAAATTTGGTGGGTTTGCGATGCTGGGAACGCGTATCCTTTGTTCGGAATAATTTACACTGGTAAAGTTGGAAATGTTCGTGAGAAAAATCAAGGAGAGAAGGTTGTAAAAGAGCTCGTAGGTCAATTCAAAAATAGTGGAAGAAACATTACGATGGATAATTATTTTACTACCTTGCCTCTTGCTAAGCATTTATTATCGTGGAAATTGACTATCACAGGTACTTTGAAAAAAAATAAGCCTTATATTCCTAAAGAAATGGCTGCTAATAAATCTAGAGCTCAATATACTTCTCTCTTTGGTTTCCATGAGCGCAATGTTACTATTTGTTCGTACGTGCCGAAAAAAAAATAAAGCTGTAATCTTACTTTCTACTATGCACTCCGATACTGCTGTAAATGACGATGAGCAGAAGAAACCGCACATGATTACTTATTATAATAAGTACAAAGCTGGCGTTGATACAATGGATCAGATGGTAGGCCGATATACCACTCACAGACGCACTGAAAGGTGGCCACTTGCTCTGTTTTTCAACATCTTAGACATTGCTGCACTTGCAGCGTACATAGTTTACTGCGAAAATAATAATATGCTCAAGAAAAAGACCAATCAGCGTCGTATTTTTTTGCGTCAATTGAGTGAAGAGTTATGTAGACCTTTGATCGAAGACCGCTCTTCAAATAATCAAATTATGCGCCACCACTCAACAAAAAATGCAATCGAGGATTTTCTCGGAGCTCATTTCGGTGCTGTTCCTGTTGCTCAAAGAGATGATCAGCCTCGAGATAGATCTGGTAGGGTGAAAGTAACAGGTTCTTGTCATCTTTGTTATAGATTACCAAATAAAAGGCGTAGAAAGACCAGAAAGAGTTGCGCGAAGTGCGAAAAACCTGTATGCGATGAACATTCGTCATCAACAGTATTATGTTCCGATTGCACTGAATAACTGTAAAATTATGTATATTTAACATGTGAACTACTATTAAATCATTGATTTTCAACTTGATAATTATTGTAATTATTTATTTATTAACCTGCATTGTTTAATTCTTATAATTATTAATAATAAAACTTATTTTCAAATACATAAGTCACTTTTTATCTAGTGGGTACCCGGGTACCCAGTTGCCCCTGGAGCTACTTTTTTTCAACAGCTGAATTTTCACATAAAAAATTTTTTTTTCATACATTTCACATAGTCAATTGCTTCTAAAAAGGCCAAATCGTGAGGATCCGGAACCTCAGACCATAAAAAAAATTTTTCAGAAAATAATCGATAAAATTGTGATGCGGTGGGTACCCGGGTACCCGGTTGCCTACATAAGGGTTAAGAAAAAATGGTGATTAACTCTCTTTAATCATACTTTAGAAGATGGTGAAATGCAAGGTACTGATTAAATTAGCCTAATCGAGGATTAACGTCCTAATCAAAGTTGGTGAAATCGGCCCTTAATCGCTCATTTAATCGGTGTTGGTGAAATCGGCCCTAAATTATTAAATATTATATTTTAAACCTTTTACAAACTCATCTTAATTGACAGCTGTTTCACTTGTACTTTTAAGTGCGTGAGAAGAGGACACGTCGCGCTTGCGTACTCAGTAAAGAGTGATTATTACTTTCTGTCCTGGCACTTACAGTGCCATTGGTCCTGTCAGATTCGAAAAAGTTTTCCATTGCAGTTCGGTCTCCTTATTATTCCTTCATGATGCACTACGTATTTTAGTGTGACGTCATACATTGCCAGTAGTCAAGCTTGGCCGGTTCTGCGTCACTACTACGTAGTTCCAGCTGCCACCGACAAATGGCGCCACCAGCCAGTAACAGACCGGTAACGGATAACAGATACCGGTACGGAGTACCGGTAACAGATGGCGCCACCGTCAAGTCAGTTAAATTGGAGGAAAATTAAGTGGAAAATTTAAATTTGAACAGGAAGTTCCAATTTGAATGTTATGCCAGGAGCAAAAATAATTTGCTCACGCGTAGTAAAGATTAGAAACTTGGGATTAGTTCACCAGGCGATCCATCCAAAATGTATTTACTACAATTCTTGTTTGGATGGCTGTATAAATTAAACTAAATAATGAAAATTATTTAAAATTTTAAAAAATTATTGAAAATTTAAAAAAATTATTAAAATTTAAACAATAGAGAACAAATTCTACCTAATCAATTTCATTTATTTAATAGAGTTCAAGCTGAATTGAATGAGTTCCAAGACTGGGAAATTTGAATTCAACTCAACAGCGTTCGTAGAAGTCCAGCGTTGAAAAGAACGATAGCGAGCAATATTTTCGATTTTGAATTTAACCCAACGATGTCTGAAAATATCCAACGCTGGAAGGAACGAAATTTTTTTGCAAAATAAAGTTAAAATTCGTCTTACATATATTCCGAGCAATGCGGAAAGCGCGCGAAATTTGAATCTATCCATCCGTAAATTAAATCTAAGTAATATTAAAGCGCTTGAAGTAAACTGATGCGCATGTTCAAATCAAGTTCACAGTTTTCCCCTTTAGAATGTTTATTTATTCTTATTATTCAAAAACTTGTACACAAAATTTACAAAAGATAATTATTGTACAAATTTAAATTCATGATTCTGCTAGGTAGGAATACCGCAAACTGGTTTTCCAGCTCAACCACAATCCTGGTGCGGCACTTGATTTGAACTTTGCGAAACTTGGAAACGGTATACTTCTTCTTTAGGTTAAGGTCATATAGCGGTTTCGTAGGTATTACCCTATCCATACGGCCAACTGAGTTGATCATTGTGAGATCTTTTTTCTCCTAAGACATTCTTTTTTTCTTTTCACTAGAATTTTCAACAGATGACTAACCGTTCACTGTTTTCTACGATAGACTGAAGCTACTGAAACCTGATGCTCCTTTTATACTCCATTACCTCCAGTCTACTTACATCCTAGAAAGATCGGTCGAAGTTTCTATAAGGTTGGTTGCAGGTAGGGCTCTTGCCTCCATCAAATTTCTAGAACCTTTGATATTGGATATGTGATCTCTACATGAATTCTAGAACTATACGGATGCGCAGTAGTATTTTACAGTAAATAGAGATACGTGGTGTAGTCATGTATTACATACGGCTGTGCAGTACACATGTACGGCGTACGAGGCTGCAAGGTACTATTCCAACTACTTCTATAACACGGTTCTGTTCCACGCTAAATGCTGTGTAAAGCAGTAATCGGATACTCACCGACAGATGATAATAGTTCATATCCATGCTGAAATACCACCAACCAATAAGTGGTTACCAGTAACAGTTGGCGCCACAGCCAAGTCAGTTAAATTGGAGGAATATTAAAAGTTACACGTGGGAAATTTAATTTTGATTTTTTTTTATTATTTATATAATTTTTTTCATTAGTATAATTACGTAGATATTAATAACTATATTCTTAACTATCGATATTCCTAACTAAGTTAAGAATCTACATTGTAAAATTAGGTTAAGTATTTTTTACTGAATAAACAAACATTTAAGGTTATTACAAGTTGAATTTTATTTAAACTCGTTCTGTTAGTTAAGCACTAGTTAGTAAGATTAGGTAGTACTCTAGTTTGTTCAAATAGTAGTAAAGTTTAAATCATTAGTTACTTAAATTAATGATGAATGGCGCTGCACATTTATAGTAAATTTGTTTAGTTTCTTTTACCGTTGGGCATTTACAGCCATAATTTGGTTTGCACTATTTAGTAAGATTAGGTAGTACTCTAGTTTGTTCAAATAGTAGTAAAGTTTAAATTATTAGTTACTTAAATTAACGATGGATGGCGCTGCCACATTTTTAGTAAATTTGTTTAGTTCCTTTCACCGCTGGGAATTTATAGACATGATTTGGTTTAATTCGTCATTCAAATGTCATGGGGGCCATCCATATACGACGTGGGGGGGGGGATGTTCGTCAAAATTCCACGGCTGTCCACGAGGGGGAAGGGGGGTCAAAAAGTGGTGAAAATTTGTCCGCGTGGTATATGAATGGCCCCATGCGGTATCGTTGTTTACAGCGTTAGATATTTACAGACATCGTTGGGTTGGTTTCAAAACCCAATGTATTACTGGCTGTTATCCCTTTCAGCGAAGGACTTTACAAATTTCGTTGGGTTGAATTCAAAATCCAAAATTTTGTTCGCTATCGTTCTTTTTAGCACTTGACTTCTACAAACGTCGTTGGGTTGAAATCAAATTTCGCACTCTTGGCACTCATTCAATTCAGTCTGAACTTTCTTAAATAAATTAAATTGATTACGTAGAATTTGTGTTTATATGAGGACTATTTACCTTCCAAACTTGCTGTATTGTTTAAATTTTAATAATTTTTACTTTTTAATCTAATTTATACAGCCATCTAAACAAGAAATGTAGTAAATACATTGTGGATGAGTCGCCTGGCGAACTAACCTCAAATTTCTAATCTTTACTACGCACGCGCAAATAATGTTTGCTTCTGGTAAAACTTTCAAACTGGTACACCCTGTTCAAAATTTTATTTCCCACGCGTAACTTTTAATTTACCTCCAATTTAACTCACTTGACAGTGGCGCCATCTTTTACTGGTAACCACGTATCGATTGGTGGTATTTTAGCATGGATATGAACCATTACCATTTGTCCGTGAATAACCGATCACTGTTTTATCGGGATTTAGCTTGGGGGCAGAATCGTGTTTCTTTGGAATAGTACCTTGCAGCCTCGTATGCCGTACAATTGTACTGCACAGCCTTATGTAACATATGACTACACTACGCATCTCTATGTACTGTAAAATACTACAGTGCATCCGAATAGTTCTAGAATTCAGGTAGAGATCACATATCCAATATCGACGGTTCTGGAAATTTGATGCATGCAAGAACCCTACGTGCAACGAACCTTATAGAAACTTTGATCGATCATTCTAGAATGTAAGTAGAGTAGAGGTAATGGAGTATAAAAGGAGCATCAGGTTTCAGTGGCTTCAGTCTATCGTCGAAAAGAGTGAACGGTTAGTCACCTGTTGAAAATTCTAGTCAAAAGAAAAAAGAAATGTCTTTGCAGAAAAAAGATCTCAAAATGATCAACTCAGGTGGCCGTATGGAGGTGGTCATACCTACGAAACCGCAGCCTGACCTTGCCCTAAAAAACAAGTATACCGTTTACAGTTTTGCAAAGTTCAAACAAAGTACGGTACCAGGATTGTGGTTGAGCTGGAAAACCAGTTTGCAGTATTTCTACCTAGCAGAATCATAAAAGTTTTCGAGGATGCTTTGTGTGAGGTTACGTTTTAGAAGATGGAGGAAGCAACCAAGAATAAAAAAAACTCTATTTAACTAACTTGACTCTATTTATTTAAACTCTATTACTTCGCATGCAGGTGTTTCACACCTGCACGCATGCAATCGCTCGTGTGGCAAACTTCACACTCGTTGCGAATCACCTACTTCTCGCACTAGCATCACAATACACTATCTGTAAGTCCATATGTTTCATAGAAGCCTAAATGCACAACCCTAAATGTTGTAAAACTCAACTCCGCCGCCTAATATACTGCGAAGCCCTGTTAGATGTAGTCTTTACCTACATTCGAGAAAGAACGATCGAACTTTCTTGAAGGAAAGCGGTTAGTCGTCTCGCGCGTGGATTGTAGTGAGAGTCTCAGCTGCGATTCTTAACAGTCTCAATACAGTTCACCGGCGTCAGAGGTAAAAACCAATCAAGTGATCAGGTAATATAAAAGTATTATGAATGATTACATGAATAATATTGCATAATTTAAAATAATGTATTCACTTCATATTATATAAAATAGAATGGTACTATTTTTGAGACAAACTGTACAAAAGTAAAACAAAACATAAACATCTAATAGTTGAAATTCTTTGGATTCCTAACTCCACGAATTTTTCAATGGTTCAAATTCGTAGAATTGAAGAAAGTGAAAGATCGAGAGAGTGCACTTGTTTTTCGTTCATATACACCTGTAGCATACCTCTGCGACTTTGACAACAGCGCCATCTGACAAGCGAACTATTGGGTTTCTCGAAGTTATTTGGACAATGTTTATGAAAAAAAGCAGTGAATATCAATTAATTTAAATCAAAAATGTTAATCTACGGTTTAAAATTAATTGTTTACTATAAGATTTGTCGTTAATATTGAATAGAAATTTAAATTTCTTCCCAATAGTTCCAAATTGGTGGCGCTGTCGTAGCTACCCAACAGGCGTATAGGTTATTTCACAATCACTATTTGTTCAGAAAATATTCATCATTAATGTACTTGTAAAACAAAGTATGATAGAATATCGGTTATTGAATTTATTTTCAGAAACGGGAAAGATCCTTCATTTAGTAGCGTGTTGTTTTGAAGTAATGACGAAGTAAATTATTCTGAATAAACGTCTAAAATGCTGTTCGCTACAGGTTTAGAACTTCAAAAAGTGAACAAATACCAAAAAGCCAAAAAATGTTTAATTTGCAAATTTAAGACATAAATTTCCGTTCTTATAATAATATCAAGAAGTACAAAATCTAATTTTTTCTACACACCATAGCTTCAAATCACAATTCAAACTTAAATAGTATCTACTTACCATTTTTTAATCATTCTTTAATCGTAAAACAGCACTATACTTCTTTATTTCACAGATATCACTTTAGTTTACTTTTTGAAGCTCTAGATAACCTTAACCAAATATCTTTTCGTTGATTTTGTTAGGATAATTAACATTTCCATTACTTCAAAAAAGTGTGCAACTAAAAGAAGGATCTTTCCTTTTTCCGACACTAAATCCAGCGCTGAAAATTTTTTTTTCTTTATTTTTAAAATTCTTTAGTCATGGTTCTTATAAGGACAGCAATGCATTTGGAATACCCAGTATTCGCGATAGCAAATAATAAATTAATATTTTCTGACCAGCTAGTGATTGTGAAATAACTTAATTGTAATAGAGCGTTGCCATTTTTTTGATTTTAAAAGATAAATGTCACTGGATTGTTAACAAAAGTGTTGTAATATGTTGTGAGAGATTATATGCTTTTGTTAAGTTTGTCTCAAAAATAGAACAATTATATTGTACCGAATATGAGATGAATACATTGTTTTACATTGTGCAATATTATTTATTTATTCATAATACTTTGATATTACCTGATTATTTAATGAGTTTTTATTTTGGCGCCGGTGAACTGTATTAAGAATCGCAGCTGAGATTCTCGCTACAGTCTACGGGCCAGTCGCCTAGACGCTAGCGACTTAAGACAATAATTTCTTAAATATCGATTTGATTGGGCTAACATTTTCAAGAAAACTTCTTTGTACTGTAGTTTGTAAATACATTTTATATAGTCTTCAAAAATTAAAATTAGAAAATGGTTTTGAAAGCCTACAGGGGTCTTCCCACTCTGGGCGAAATAATTTTATGTGCCCTTATTTGATCTGGCAGCTCAATTGAATATACAGCCATCATTTAAATAAGAAAATCTTTTCCTTTTGTTACAAATTGACGCAGCTTTAACGCTGTGGAAAGTTTGGCTATCTACTGTAGGTTGATACTCATAACTTTGACAACCATTTTTTTTTGCATCAAATCGGTAAGATACATGTGGTCGTATTCCCTTCGAAAAAAAACATATTTGAGTAGTAAATGATTTTTCATAACACATGCATAGAAACTTGTCACTTTCTCGGCATGTTTACCGTGGAAAAAGTGAGTCTTTTGTCGATAGTGTGGCAAAGATTTTGTCACACTCATGACATATTTTTCTACTCTCTTACTTTTGAGCGAGACAAGAATATAATTAACGTTACCAGACGGGATAATGGGAAACAACAATCATCCGAATGATTGAGTCAGTACAACTAATTCCACCTGACGGTATGATTGGTCACTAGTCAATCATTTTATGAACGCAATAGAAAATTTCAATAAAAATGAGTAAAAATCCATATCACAGTGATGCTTTGATACCCCAAGAAGTTCTTGAAACTTATCGATTTTTTACCTTAAAAGACGATAGAAATACATACTGTAAAGCTTGCGAGCAATTTATGAACCAGAAAAAAAACATAATCTCTTCAGCTGATGAAGTGTAGTTGGTGTATTTTAATTTAAGGCTTTAATATTGTTTCACCCCGGTTCCTACCGCGACTACGCCCCGCTAAAAGTTTGGAGCACTTATTATCCAACATTCATTCTTCTTGGGATTCATTCGAGTTTCCATGCATTTATCATGAAAAATAGTATGCGATGAGCGCGGGGACAGGGACTTTGTACTTGTGGAATGTTTTCAGCAAGAGCAAAGTTCCTTTGTCCCCACTTGTATGACAATATACTATTCTTGGATCACTCTATTACGTGTGTATGTCGGTGTTTACCTCTTCGAATACGTACCTTTTGCACCGATGTTTCTCAAACCCATCGTACGGTTGCACAAACCATTTTCCAAGGCGAATAAAATCTCGGGACAAGAGGCACCGTTCTATCAGGTTGTGTAGAGCTTTGAAAAGTAGCGACCGACACTCATATGACAATCCACTTTCCCAAGATCCTTGTTCACTGTCTGTAACATACGAGATTTTATTGAATAATTATAAGTTTTTCAAAAACGATGTAACCAGCAAGTTGCATTCTGAGACCTCTACAGGTAAGTGGTCCCCAGGGGGATATTTTCTACTGTAAATAAACTTTTACTTTAATCTTAATCATTTTGTTTCCTTTTGTGGAAATTAATTCTCTCTTTAATTTCAAGTTTCTAATGAGGTTCAGTCTCAGCCCACTGCACAGTGAGTCAGTGACCCAGTTCAGTGACCGAAAGTTTTTGGGTCACTGATTCCAAATCTGATTACAGAATTTTTCTAAACAAACTGGCGAATCCAATGTGGCGGACGAGTATTTAAAAAAATTATTGGATTCGCTCGAAACCTTGTATCTAGGGGTTTTCGAGACTGATTCCGAATTTTAAGTGAAAATCTCAAGAAACAAAATGGCGTACACAAAGAGGCGAAAGATTAAAAAAAATTATTGAATTTACTCAAAACTCAAAACGATTATTGAATTATTATTTATTAATTATTATGGAATTATTATTGATTATTCAAGTAACGGTAGTGATAGCGGGGTTAGAGATCCTCTAGGGAGTGTTGAGACACGTAGGAATGGTTTATGGTTTGTTCGGGGCAACCTGAACATTGAAGTGCTTTTTAGCGCGCGAGTTTCAAATAGAAACCAATCGCAACATTGAAACTATGAGTTGAGGTTAGGTTATTTTTACAACTCTGACTGCGCGTATGCGTTGTTGGTTGGCCCTAAAGCGGCCAACCCCGCCTGTACACCTTCTGGTGGTAGGGGCTTACGCTTCTCAACTCTCACGAGAGGATCTCTAAGTGGGGCGTGCCTTGGAATCGGCTGATAAAATCCATTCGTCGGAAAGATTCGCTTTCCAGTGCAGGAAACAATCGGACGTATTCTGATTCTCTTTCGATCTAAACGTGTAATTTGGGTTGCTACTGACGCGCTGTGTGATTTTTGTTATTAGTGTCTCGACAAAATTGAATGAAAGTGTTAATGCCTCTATAGTACATGTACCTACGGACGACCATAGTGGTGGCACTCCCATGTATAGTTTTGAAGGCATTATGTTTTAGTGTCCGGGGGAACCGCTAGGTGGTGCTGAGAGTTAGTACAATGCAATGCGCATGTGCAACCATAATATTGTCATATATTTTGAAATCTCGAAATTGGACATTAGTCGAAGTGTCAAATTGAATTTGATGTGTTAAACTTGTTGTATAAAATTTCCGGCAAGTTTTGTTGTGTATATTGTTATACGCACTGTGTGTACTATTTCGTGCTAATGTAAGGAAATGTGTTGATTGGTAAGTATTGAATTAAAAAAAAGAGTACCATTTGCTTGATTTGAGGTTACTTTGTTGTTTTCATATTTCGATGTAGTAACAAATAAATAAAAAAGGATATAAATAAAAGTCTTTTTGAGAGATTAGGAGGTTTTTTTCTTCAAGCAAAGTTTGTCGTTTATAAAAATTTCTTTGTTAGAGAAATAAAAAATATTATTCTAAGACATAATCTCAAATATGAAACCAACTAATCCTTTGCATTACAACAAATTATACTTCTAGTATTTAAATATATATTTTACGTATGAAAAATCTTTTTAAATTTATCAATTTTGATCATTTTGAAAGTTTATTTACACAAAATTAAGGGAAATTTAATACAGGGTGGGGCAGAATGGAGTCCCTGATTTGAAAGGTGAATTGTAAAAGAACGCTTCAAGATACATAAAAAAGGTTTGTATTGCTCAAAATTACATATAATACCGTTTTTTTCATGATGTTTTGAAAATGATATCATCCAAGTGGTGACCTTGTCGAGCAATACACATATGGAGCCTTTCAAAGAAGTTTTCGGCCACTCTTTCCAGCATATCTTTCGGAATTCCAGCGATGACATCCTCAATCGCCTCCTTCAGAGCTTCAAGGGTTCGAGGTTGAACATTGTACACCTCAGATTTGACGTATCCCCATAGAAAAAAATCACACGGAGTCAAATCAGGTGAGCGAGGAGGCCATGGAACATCTCCCCGCAAAGAGCTCTTGCAAAATTTCGCGTGAACGACGGGCAGTATGGGCCGTGGCTCCATGTTGTTGAAACCAGAAGGCTTCTGTGTCGTGTTCCTCACCATACTCTTCCATTTTAGGGCGAAAAAAGCTCTCCAGCATGTCACAATAGCGAGCCGAAGCCACGGTAACAGTTGATCCTCCGGATTAAAAAAAATAAGGCCCAATAATGCCTATTAATAGAGGACACAGCGCACCAAACTGTTACGTTGGGGCTGTGAAGAGGTCTTTGATTCAGTTTACGAGGGTTTTCAGATGCCCAGTAACGAAAATTTTGTTTGCTTACTGTACCACAAAGATGAAAATGCGCTTCGTCGCTAGAAATGCTATCTACGTCGCCACCACGCTTTCCCAGTTTTTAAAGAACGTCTCCACAACAAAACTCCGTTGCTCACCCGACCATGGCATGGTGACATCTGAAAACGGTACTGTTCCCCCGACCTAATGGTACCTGCCCGACTCCTCTACTCGGTCTGAGGGCCCTTCAGGGATTTTTTGAAACTAGGGAGTCCATTCTGCCCCACCCTGTATTTACGAGAATTTGGGGGAAGCAGAGTTTGGAAATAATTGCTGTCAGGGATTTGTAGGTTCATTTACTTATAGTGTCCGGGGGAATAGCTAGATGTCAGATTAAACATTTTTGAACGGAGTATAATCCTATAGTAATTGAAATCCCTGTAAGTGTCTACTAATCAATGGATAAACGATACTTTAGTAACAAGTTAACTTTTGGAGGAAACTTGATGAAAAAATAAAGCCCGAATCTACCTGGAATCTTTTTCCTGGGATTTTATCAAATCCACCATAAACGACAATCTGAAGGGGACGACCATTTCATCATTCGGCGTCTACTATGGTTTGGCAATTGCGTACGTAATACGCTCCCTCTGATACATAACCTCCTATTTTCCCAGCTTTCATAACAATAGTCAGTGATCATGATTGGTTCTACTCAATTTTGTTTTACAGAGAAATAGTTCTTCTCTTTTCTATTTACGGCTCAATGTTGTTTTCGCCATTTATTATTTGAATTAACCTTGCTCGACCGCTTTCTTCTGTTGATCTTGCAAGGTTATATTTTGGTTTTCTTCATACAATCTACATAATATTTAAACGCGAATTTCAATTGAAGCACGGGTTTGGTTCTGACCTTGATGTGAAATTCACCGAAACGTAAACATCACGGCTGTGTCGCAATGTTGCGCAACGTGACATAGTTATCCAGCTAGGCCGTTGGGGTACAGCGCTTCATCGCTATGCTACTGTTTTGTTATACTTTGGTTTAAACTCTAACCTGTCAGCGGCGAGCCTCAGCTCTTAAGTTGGTGTTTCAGGTTTTGCTTCTATTTAGTTAAATTAAAATTAAAATTTTAAATTCACATTTAAAACTAGTTTAACGAAACAAATATGATTAATTCTCTTTTTTTTAGGACTGTTCCCTGGGCTCACTGACATATCGCAGCCCAATAACGCTGATCGGCCAAGATCCTCGAAGCCCGGGCCAGGTGGACGCGAACACATCAATAATACTCATCATTGCCAACGGCCATACCACGCTGAAAAACCCAGTTCTCGTAAGATCACTGAAGTTAAGCAGCGTTGGGCGCGGTTAGTACTTGGATGGGTGACCATTCGAGAATACTGCGGCACGTTGGCACATCGTGGGTGTGGTGAGCCCACACTTGTAGTAGTTATTTACTACAAGAAACTATCCACCTAGAAACACTACCCGAATCGGGTAGTGTCACGCCTACCCTGAAAGGGAAATGGCTTAATGGTATATATATATGGAAGAGGCCGTGGTATTCCCTATGATAGAAACCATAGTAGAACTACAAGAAGACAGGGATCTTTTACACCGCCCGATAATATATCCAAGGAACTGTGGCTTGAAAATATTGAAACCGCAATTGAGCCGAACTCTTTGTTTTCTCGTCTAGGAAATTCTGGACCAAAAGAGGGTTCAGTTGAACAATTCCCTGTCATTAGATCTCCCATTAGGAACATCCCACACATTGCTTTCAGCTCACCCGTCGAAAACTTAATTTATCTCACTTCTCCGGCTGTAGTAGCAAAAACTACAGTTGCTTCGACTTCGCAGACAAATCAGCCTCCATCCACGGAACCGACTCAAGAGACACCCCCTCTCTCACGCCTTCTGGGTTTCCTTGAGAGAAGTGTCCCAGGCATAAGCGTGGGGAAACTTGATCCATTCGGTCAAACTTTAGCACTTGTGCGGCCACTGACTGAATTACATTATCGCCAAACAGTGGCGCCGCTATTAGAACTATAAAGCGACAAAATATAGAATATGATTTACATAGAAACAGGTTCAAAAACCACCACAGGGTCCTACTGGGAGCAACTGCCATATGAAAATGACGTTGGCTCCCAGAAGAACCGCGGTAAATCGCACCTATGGGCACGTCTCACGACAGTAAGATGAGTCGCCACAGGGCACGGGGAAATCACAACATCGTCGTGGTACGCGAAAATGAAATCTTCTGTACCTGAATTAGGTCCAGAGATCTGAGGAAAGCAAAAGTTAGCTCTTGCGACAAGGGCTGATTGTTTACATTTCTGTAAAAGTTTATGTGCATTTTCTTGTCGAGGAACTGTTTTCGTAAATTTTCAACCTCTGCTTTCTTTACTTGGGCTTTTAGAAGTGAGGCATCTAGATGGAGTAATGCACTTTTCTCACTGCTGACGTTAAAATGCAGGCCAAGGGTCTCAGTCGCCTGCTCCGCGGTTTTGTAAAGGAACGCTCCTTTGCCAACCATGCCGTGTTTGCTGACCATTGTTGGGAGAGGATCTCTGCCATTTGCATCGATGTAAGCTGTACTTAGAATGATTCGGTTATGAAGACACTGGAGATTCAGAAGTCCGCGTCCGCATTGACGGCGTGAGATGTATAATCGCGAAACGGACGAATTGATATGCAAGCTCATTGATATAGCTCGTTCTTTGTCCATTGAATCACACCGAACGAGTAGAGCACAACCGGGACGGCAAGCTTGTTAGTCGCAGATACCTTGTTCAACGCCGACAGATTTGAAGACCAAATCTGTCGAATAAGATGCTTGTATCTGCTTCGAAGAGACTCCTTCACTGATTTTACGTCCTGAATGGGACTTTGAGGCACGCCCAGGTATGTATAGGTCTCTCCAGTGTCAAGATTTCTAATAACACTTAGATCCACAAGCTCAGGGTCTTTGGGAACGCCAATAACCTTTCCTTTCTTCAGATGAATTTTGGCACACTTGTTCAATCCAAAGTCCATACCAATCTCTCCTGTGTACTTCTTGACGATATTGAAAGCACTCTGAAGTTTGCTTTTACTAGAAGCATAGATCTTCATGTCATCCATATAAAATACATGAGTGTCCAACTTAGTGGGTTCAATGATAAACAAAACCATAGTGCGCTAAATGAATCACGTTGGAAGATTCCCCTTTCGATGTTCAAGGACCGAGTATCCCTCATCATCATACGACTAAAAAATGTAATCCTTGTGCACCGTGTGTGCATAGCGTGATCCAGAAATTGAATGACGCAAGGAAAGATCTAATATGTCTTAAGGACCCCAAGTAAATGATCATGGGGTATTGAGGGAAACGCCTGCTAGTAGTCAATTTAGGCCATGTACAAATTGCATTGGTGGTGTTTCGCATGCAACACAACCACACCGTCAATCGTGACTTGGTCCTTGCAACAACGGGAACCTCGACAGCAACATTTTTGTTCTACGGAGAGGAAGTTTTTCTCCTCACAAAACTTATAGACGAAGTCAGAAATGATAGCCGTAAGACACTTATTGAGGGTCGAGAGGCAGGTGAATGGTCGATAATCACTGTGACTACCAGCACCTACATTTTTGGGTACCATATACGTTACGCTCTCCCTCATAAAAGAGGGCAAGTGATCTGGGTCCTCTAAGATGTTTTGAAGAGCTCCAGCAAGGGCGGGGTGCAGAACCTCTAGATATTTGTACCAGAAGCTGTGCATCCCATCCACAATAATTTTGAGTCTTGTTTTTGCCATCTGCAAGTCCGCGATAGAAACGTTTTTGTCTACCAAAAAAGTCCTATTGTCATTCCTTCTCGCGGTCGCTCTCTTGAATGGTCGTAGTTGCGCTGACAGGACCATGAGCCTCTGTTTAAGATAGTCAATCACTTCGTACAGGTTCGTAGATGTTCTTGAACTGATGTTATATTGGTATATTGGTTTTGCTCATTATTTTACTAAACTCGCCTTGAAGTCAAATCTTCCATGGAGGGTCTGACACCTGGCACACGCGACCACAGCGCAATATGCAGGAGTCTGCATTTGCAGAAAGCTCATATCCTGCTGAAAGAACAGAGGCAGTATCTCGGTGTTTAAGCCGCCAACTAACCGGAGAAGGCAGACCGTTTCTCATTGATGGTTCTTGATCTGTGAACTCTAGGATGGCTTCAGAGAAGCACACCATGAGACGCAGCCTTTCCTCATTGAGCTCTTTAATGAGTTCATAAGGAGCAGGGGCAGACTCCGGCGGCTATAACCCTAACGACTGTCGACCATGAGACAGTCGCCCTGCTACACCCCCCAGATCCGGCCACCGCTCGTCCATAGCGTCTCGTGTCACGGGTATATGAACCTCATCTTCCACCGCATCTGCGGGGTGCGCTACAGGTGTTGCTACTTGTTGTTGCACCTGTTTTTTGATGTTACTAATTTTGACATCAGATATAAGGTGGCGCCGCCTAATGGATCCTAATAGATTAGCAAGATGTTGTTTAGTCACTCTATGGGCCAGCTCGAGATGAGGACCCACGACGAGACGATGTTGTTCGCTCCTGACAGGTCCTCCCCGTGCCGTTACCTGAAAGTGACATCTGATCACGTCTCCATTCATTTTCGGCGTCCACTTGATCCTCTTTTTGGCCTGCGCACCCTGGAGTTGCTTGTGGAATACATTCTCCACCTCAGATCTTATTCGGTTGATGGTTCTTCTAGGAAGTAGGTTCCCGTCTATTATCTGACGTTATTATTTTTTTAAAGTTTATTATTATTATTATTACACATTGGCAGGGTTATCTAAGACCCATATCACTGAGATTATATAATGTAACCTATTGTACTGTACCCTTGAATCTAATCCTCTCTTAGGAGGCCGGTTTCCGCCATATAGGCATTTATTGCCCTGTAAGGGATGTCTAAAAAATCATCTGGTTCACAGAAATGATTTCCAACAAGCTTCACTCTGAGGCTTATAAGCACATCACAGTCGCAAAGGATGTGATAACAGGAAGTAGGTATATTTCATGTTCGAAGAAAATATATAACAAGTGTGCTTATGGCACTCGCCAAGTTTATATGCGTTTTGCTCGAAAAACGGTTTTTCGAAGTACCAATTTCAAAAATGCCCAAGTGACATGTTTTTCAACATAGTGGGTTCGTTTAGGACCTGAAATGCGGGGAATTTATCAGGATATATGACCCTATACGTAACTTTATACCGGCCAGAAGGATCCTTTTCATGCGGACGCCCACATATATAATAATAAAAATGTTATTAGTAACCCTAATATAATATTTGATTCTTAAAAAGAGCTAAATAAAGACTCGTTTATTTTATAACCATCACTTGCAAGACCAAATGCCAAAAACACCATAACCTTCATATTTACTAGGTCTAAAAAACAAACCAAATAATCTTCTACGTTGGCCAAAAAATTTAACGAAGTAAAAAACATTTAAATATTATGGAAGGCCCTGTTCATTTGCCACCAGATAGCTGTTTCTTCCAAGGACTTAGATCAGGAGATACTCCACAGGTGACTACTTTTGTAAAACAAAAATGGGTTAAATCTATATTCTTACTGGAGAAAATTAAAAACGAATGCAGATTTTTACAACACTGTAAGAGTAGAAACCTTTTTCCGACCAATATCATTAATCAGACAAAAACTAATATTCACTTCCATTCAAAAAGTCCATTTAACGAATTCCAAAATAATTTAACTTACTTTAGATACAAAATACAACTGGAAATTGTAGACATAAACCAATATATTAAGGACACTGTCGAAGAAATTAAGAATTTAGAAAATAAAATTATACATAGTGCTTCTTTCCAAATTTTAAGCAACCATAAGAATTACAACTTACCCAAAGTAAAAGCATATGGAAGTAATTTATTTGGACAATCTATTAAAAAATTAGATATTTTAGAGAGAAACCAAGCTTCGTTTCCTGCTATTCATACATCTTGGGTAATTAAAATAAAACCTTAAAAATTCCAGAAAAAGATTTATATTGCCTCAGAGATAATTTAACATTTAGTTTGAAAAAAAACATACACTGAGAAAAATGGATTATACCCGATAATAAAAAATATGTTACCGGATATAATCTTGGACTATTAACTATGGGACAGCGATCCAGATTATAAGAACTACAATCTATAGATATTAAGAAATAGATATTACAGGATAATATCTTGGATTATTAAACTTTATAATCTGAGATAATAAAATCTATAATCCAAGATTTGAAAATCTAATATCCATATTAAAATTCTGGTCCATTAGATAACCTCAAATATATATAATAATTTTTGCAAACGTATTTATAAACCTATACCAAAATTTGATAGACGAGTTCGGAAGTAGAACTGAAAACAAATTTCAATTTTTTAAACACACAATAAGCAGGAAAGTGGCTGTCATGCGACTACAAAAACGAAAGTAAAGGAGGCTAAGTTTCTGCACTTGTACAAGTGGCAGTGATGTGTAATGAAAAGAAATATAAACTTACCCATTTTCAAAATCTAAATCACGTGTGATTTAGCACTAATAATCATTTTATATCTTAATTATTACTTTTTTTAATGTGAACGGATGCATATGACACGTGCCACGATGCGACGTCCCATCTGAGACTACACAGACGCCTGGATATTTTAAAATCTGAGATGTTACAATTTAATGCCTGAAGATTATAAGAATTTAATATCTAGAGATTATATTTGGTAACATCTTCATATATTAGAAAAATATTATAGATTATACGCGCTAATATACTTTTCTATACGGTGTATTATTCTTTAATTCTATTATCCAGTTCGTATAATCCATTTTTCTCAGTGTACGTAAAATTATTTAGGATCCAAACTAAAAAAAATCTAGAACGAAACTTTAAAGAAACGAAACTTTTTATTAAAAATAACCCTAATCTCCTTATATCTCGTGCAGATATTATGCACATCGTGCACAATTAACATAGAAAAACTTTATTATAATCGAACAATGTTAAATCTCTTGAATGATCAAGAAACATAAGAAGTTATGAAAACCACTACAAAACAGATCCAGTATGAACTTAAGGGCATGCTCTACGGCAGGCCTGCCCAAGTAGGGGAAAACTGCTCATTTTCCAGATGGGGATTTAACACCACCACCGACCTCTATTCATTCAACTTCACGACAGCGACCACCCCCCAAGCCTCTGGACCTGTGAAAAGGGACGTGGTGGTGGAACTCGAACATGTGGTGAACGAGCAGTTTTCCCCTACTTGGGCAGGCCTGCTCTACGGCAGGGCTCACCACTTTCAGCAGGTGCTGACTGCCACGACAAGTGTATGACTGCCCCAAAGTTTTTCTGTAATTTTTTTCTTCGCTTTCCAGGAATCCTGAAAAGGGTTACGGTCGTTACGGTCACGGCTCGTTGCGGCTCATTGTTCACACCGAAGGGTCAGATTTTTTTCTACTTGAATTCACAATACATTACATTTTTTCATTTCAAACTGTAAATTACCGTGAAGGATTAGGGACGAGTCGAAGGACAAGTTCGAAGAAAATTTATGAGGGCCTGTTTGACCTAGTCTCGCGACTGCCATTGGCAGTCGTTGCAGTCACTGACTGCCTTCTGGAGAGCCCTGCTCTACGGTGACCACGTGACCAAACCAGTCCTCGGTTATGAAAATTTTTTTTGTTGTTCACCATGTCCAAACGCAATGATATATCGCTCTCAAAATTTGGAATATAGGAAATGGGACAATAAATTGCGTTTGTATATTTAGTTTGAGTAATAATTTTGAAAAAAATTATTCATGTAAAAAATAAATGTGTAATATTATTTTCATTTTTTTTGGTGCTCACTACGTCCACACGGATTGAGATATCGTGTTTAGAATTTGAACGACTAAATAAAAAGCACTAAAGAACGTTTGTATACATCAATATGTTTATAATTTCAAAGAAATGTTATTGATAAATTAATAAAATAGGATATTACCACTCGAGTCGAGCACTTTGCAGGTAATGTTTGGTTTAATGCATTTCAGATTTTTTGATTCGCGTATGTTGATCACTGACACAAATTTTGGACTAAATCGTCTAAACATTTAAAAAAATCAATATAAACAATAACATTTGAACATTTGTTGCAAATCAAAAAATAAGTATCTGCACACACGTAACCTGTCATTATTTTTGGAGCATTTTTAGCAATTTCTAGCGGAGAAAAAAAGAAGCTTTCAACGTCAGTAAAATAGAGATCACATGACCAAGCTTGGTTATGAAATTTTACACATTACAGGGATGCCAGCGGTTCAGTCGTTCAAATTTAGGGAAAAAAGGGGATTTTTTGGGGAAAAAGGGGATCTTTTTAAAGTGTAAGGGGAGTGAAAATACATTAATAAATACTATATTTTGTATGAAAATTGGTATAGATCTTCTTTGAGTTTCGCAAATGAAAGCTCTTGTACTTCGAATTATAGAAACTATAAACTCTCGCGGGATGTCAAATTTTATTCGAATTAACGAAACTTCGAATTATAGAATATTTTCAACATTGAAAGAATAGGAGTTTTGGCAGGAGCCAACAAGAAGCATCGAATTATCGGAAATTCGAATTATCGGCGGTTCTAATTATAGAAGTTTCACTGTAGGTATATTGCTACATGAATACAGATGGAGGCCCAAAAAGACGGCTATAGTCTTTTAAAACCTAATTTTGTTGAATAAAGCAAATATTTGCTTAATTTAACCAAATGTTTTGGATAAAAATTTTGCTGCAGATTTTACACAAACAAACTTTTTGTTGATTCCACGAAAAATGTGAAATAATATTTGTTTTCAATTAATGTAATACTGAATGTTGTTTATTATAAATAAACTGTAAGACGCTCTTTAGGAACGTTTAATTATCAAAAATATTTTCACTTCTAATTAGTGTAATGATAAAAGCTTTTTTATAATAAAGAATCTAAAATTCGCTCTTTCGGAGCGTGTAATTTTCAAAAAAAAAAAATGTATTTCACTTTAAATTACTGTAATAATAAATGCTTTTTCATCATATAGAATCTGTGATTTGCTCTTTCGAAGCGTGTGCAATTGTAAAAAATAATTTTACTTCAAATTAATGTGACACTAAATGTCGTTTTATAAAGAAATACCTGTAATTACAAATTTTCAAATGTATTGATAATTATATGCAATTTAATAATTACACTTTTGCATGTGAAAAATGTACTTCAATGCAAGTAAACAAGGAATATTATCTGAAAAAAATCGAATTTGAGAAAAATTGCTTATTTATATGGAAAACATTTTTTCTTACGTAGTACTAGAAATTTTTCCTAGAAAACGTTTTGTAGAATTACTCCTGAAATTGACAAATTTTCTAAATAGTATGGGATTTTCTTATTCCTGAACTTATGTGCAAATTTTCCAAGGGCAAATAGAATATTTTCTATGGAAGTGAGAATTTTTCTGAGTATAAATTGGGAAAATTTCCCAAATTTTGTAGGAATTTTTCATTCCCAAACATTTATATAAAATTTCCCAAACCGATCGAAATATTTCCATTCCAAAAGGAAAATTTTCCAAATTATTGGGAAAATGTCCAACTTTTTTAGGAAAATAATTTTTCCTACCCAAAGTTGGAAATTTTACGTACAAAATTAGTGGGAAAATTTCCGAATTGTTTTACAGTGGTACCTCAAAACCCGAAACAAGTATCTAATACTCGTTCTTAAATTGCAATTTAACCTCTAATATTTTTCGCGAGACTTCTTCTTTGTTCTTATATATATTTTCCGCAATATTCCCACAGACACACGTTGGCAATCAATCATAATTACTCCTTACTGAAATAACCAATCACAGTTCTAAAAAGTTCACGCACGCGAATATATCACATCCAATAAGAGGTATGCGAATTTTATTGCGCCCGCGTATATCAATTGTGGCGCGTGTTTTTGAATGTCTTGAAACTATGTGATCATTCTTACAAAAATGAATCTAAACATTGTGAAAAAAGGGAGAAATTGGGTCAAAATTCTCGATTTTAGGGATTTAAGGGGATTTTTCAAATTTAAGGGGGGAAAAAGGGGATTAGGGAAAAAAGGGGACGGACTGGCATCCCTGGATAATTTTTTTCAAAATTATTACTGAAACTAAATATACAAACGCAATTTATTGTCTCATTTCCTATATTCCAAATTTTGAGAGCGATATATCATTGCGTTTGGACATGGTGAACACCAAAAAAAATTTCATAACCGAGGACTGGTTTGGTCACGTGATCACCGAAGAGCATGCCCTTAACACCATGGTTAAAGAATGGTGAGATAGTTCTTCAATAGATAAAAGAACATATAACTTCTTTATATATGCACTAATGGCCTGCCACCTCTTTTCTATGGTTTGACAACATTATATAAGAATGATTTACGTAGCAGGCCTATCGCTTCTTTTATAGGTTCACCCCGATACAACTTATCACAATACATAAAAACAATACGTAACAAAATTTGTAGTGGCTCACAATACATTATAAAAGACAGATGGGAATTCGTGAATAAAATTAAGCATCTCAATATCCCTATCTATTAATTTTGCATTAGTAACGCTTATTTCCAATTTAGCTATAAAACTTATAAACAGAAATTTGGAACCCCCATGGGGTCGCCTATATCATCAATGTTGGCAGAATTGGTGCTGCAAGATATGGAAGAGAAAATTATTTAAAGAATCCGATTTTTAGAGTTTTATTTTATTATCGTTACGTAGACGATGCCTTAATATGCTTACCGAGAAACCAGGTTCATAAAATTCTAGAAGAACTTAATAATATTATAATGTTATTATTCTTATTATTGAAAAAAATCAACTTTTTAGATCTATCACTTATCCTTAAACAAGGATATATTGAAATAGATTGGTGCTATGAAACCTAATGTGCAACTAAACTACCTTTTACATCATCAAGAATATCACAAGAAAGCAATTATCTTCTCTCTTGTTGATAGAACAACAAAACTATCAGAACCTCGCTTCCATGAAAAAAACATTAGCTTAATTTATGAGATTTTGATCAAAAATAACTATCCTCATAAGGTTATTATAAATAAAAAAAAAGAAGACTCCAACAATTAGAAAATTAATAAATTTACAAAGAAATACCCAGAATAACAAAAAACCTATCGACTACTCTGAAATTGTAATTTTACCATACGAAAAGGACCTTTATCTTCCAATGATAAGAACACGTAAGAAATTAAATATCTTTCTTGCCATTACACTTAAAACTAAACTTTCTTATATTCTTTTACCACCCATTAAAGATCAGATACCAAAATTTAAAAAAACTAACCTCATTTATGGAATTTATTGCAGGGATCACAGCCCAAAAGGAGCTCAACAAAGGGAAAATAGGGTGATTTGCTCACAAAAGAGAGGAAAATAGGGGAAAGGTTAAACATGAATTTTTTTATGTCGAAAATAACAAACGATCTTTTTATAAGTAATGTTATATTTTTAAATAATTTTCAATGATTTTTTAATGATTTCTACCATTAAAGAATTATTTTTTTAATTGGATATATTATAGGTCGTTGGAAATCCATTCACAGTGATATAAAAAAGTCAGAAAAAAAAGAAAATTAGTTAAGGGTGTTGGTTAAATCCGACTTGGAATTTTTTTTATAGGTACGGCACTGACTCAATATATATATTTTTCCAAGTATTTGAGAACGGAAGAAAGAAAACTTGTCAAATATCCGGGGTTTTGCGAGATCCTCGGATCAATAAAATGTATAGGAATGAAGCCTTTTGCTGAGGCAATCATTATTTTTACGGAAATTATAAATTTTTCGAAGGGGAGAAATCTGCGGATAGCAGAAGACAGCATTTGAACGGCGAAAAAAGTTCGCAAATTTATTTTTTACTCACAATTCTGACATCACAGAAGCATTTTCAGACGTGTCTGTGAAGACCATAAGACTGTAGTTGTAAGCAGCAAAGCAAACACGGCATGCAGACCAGCTGTCAAATTCGCGCTCCGATGCTCTGAAGTCTGAACCACACCGCGAGTCCAGGCTTCGAGTCTCAGCATGAAATCGGAAGTTTCTAAATCCCAGAATTTTTTTGAGACTTATTTTATTTATCTTATTTATCTCATTTATTTTATTGTATTTATTGCATTTATTGTATTTATTGCATTTATTGTATTTATTGCATTTATTGTATTTATTGCATTTATTGCATTTACCAAAAGCCATACCACGCTGAAAAAACCAGTTCTCGTCAGATCACTGAAGTTAAGCAGCGTTGGGCGCGGTTAGTACTTGGATGGGTGACCATTCGAAAAAACTGAGTGCTGTTGGCACATCGTGGGTGTGGTGAGCCCACCCTTGTAGTTATTTACTACAAGAAACTATTCACCTAGAAACACTACCCGAATCGGGTAGTGTCACGCCTACCCTGAAAGGGAAATGGCTTAATGGTATACATACATTGCATTTACTGTATCAACTGCATCTATTGTATCTACTGCATGTACTGCATTTATTGTATTTACTGTATTTACTTAATGGTATATTGGCTTAATGGTATACTACTGTATTTAGTGTATTTCATTTATTTCATTCATTTCATTTCATTAATTTCATTGATTTCATTGATTTCATTGATTTCATTGATTTCATTGAT
>CAKNYM010040945.1:0-22522 GCA_932195095.1 Andricus curvator
AAAAAACCGCCACTTTCTAGCACTTATCTAAGAAAAGATAGTTATAAACAATACTAAATTGTTTGAACAACTTTTTTGTTAACTTTAATTAATTATTACCTCACTAAGTGAAAAAATGACAGAAAGGTAAAAATTGCCGAAAACCGCAACTATCAGGCATTGACATAGATGAAGATAGTCATAAACAATAATAATTTGTTTAAACAATTATTTTTGCTAAATCTAATTAATTATTAAGTCAAGCCTAATGAAAAATAGACAAACAGTTGAAAATTTCAGAAAAAACCGCCACATTCTACCAATTAAGCAAAGAAAATATTATTAACAATGATAATGAATTGTTTAAACAATTATTTTGTGAACTTGAATTCTTTATTACTTCACTCCAAATGAAAATTGGACAAAAAGCCAGAAATTAAAAAAAAAAACCGCATCTTTCTAGCATTATTCAAATATAATATTATTAATAATTATAATAAATTGTTCAAACAATTAATTTGCTTGACTTTAATTAATTTCTTAACTTATCTTAATTGAAAATTGGACTAAAAGTGATTTTTTTTAAACTGCAATTTTGTAGCATTTTTCTAAGAGCATATTATTAACATTAATAACAAATTATTTAAACAATCACTCTTGTTAACATTGATGAACTATCACTTCCCTCCAATTGAAAATTGGACAAAAAGTGGGAAATTTTTGAAAAAACCGCGTCTTTCTAACTCCATTCTATGAGAAAATTGCTAAAAACGATGATAAATTGTTCAAACAATTTATGTGAACATCTAATTATCAGTATGAAATGGTGCAATGAAACTCGCAAAACCCATTTTTTCACTTATGGGGTTTCTTTGGGACCCTATAAAACAGACTTATGGTGTTGGTATTTGAAAAGTGATATTTTATTCGTATTTTATGGCTAATTGTGAAGAGAAGTGTTGAATTTAAACTCGATTGAGGTAATATTGAGGATTCTGAATAAGATTTACAAAAATGTCTTTTTTTCTTATGGGCAATACATGTTCAACTTCATGGGGCTTGCGGCACCCCTAAATATCATTTTTCACAAAACAAAAAAAAACTGATTTATTTTTGTGTGGATTGAAACAAATTTCTGGGGTGTCCCCATAAAAATTCGAAAAAAAATTTTTTTGTCCACCCTAGTGGCCAATCATTGGCATCGTGAATAATGCTGAAACATAGTGATTGGCCACAATATATTAAAAAAAAAAAAAAAAAATTGATTAGCAGTTCGAACTTGAAAGTTCATTGCCTCACTACCCGATTCGGGTAGTGTTTCTAGGTGGATATTTACTACCAATGTGGGACCACCACACCCACGACGGGCCAACAGCAAGCAGTATTCCCGAATGGTCACCCATCCAAGTACTAACCGCGCCCAACAATGCTTAACTTCAGTGATCTTACGAGAACTAGTGTTTTCAGCGTGGTATCGCTATTACATTTTTTGAACATTTAGTATCGCTATTTATATAGTATTAATATAATTGTTTGTCACTTTGTCCTACAAATAATGAGTGGAAATCATGTCAAACACAGTTTTTGGTTCCGGCCAATCATCCTATCATTGGCGTTTGCTAATCACTAAATCTTAATGGCCAATCATTGTGTTTTCTGACATAATTGTTAATTTCTTTAAGTGTAAATTGATTAACCTGAAAATTTCCTCAAGTGTCCAATCATTGTGCTGATTACCCTATGTATGAATTGAGAAGAATTTCTTTTCTTTTTCAGATGTCATTCAGTTGCATGATCCCATCTTCGAAATGTCCAATCGAGATTGGAACAAGTCGGCTAGCTGACAAACAAGTGGTGACTCGCTTTTTTCTGATCAGCAATAATGACGTCCGAGACGTCATCTGCAGCTGACAGTCCGGCGTTGCTGCATCGGCCTCTACTGACGTCTTCCGAGAGTCGCTCCGCGAAACACAGAAGAGGATCCACCGAAAAGAATCACGCGCGATTTTCACCCCCCTGCGTGAGATTTCACAGCCTCGACATGGAACAGAAAATGTAGGTTCCTCATTCAATAGTATATTATGCACCAAGGGGGAAAAGCTAGACTTTTTCAATGTGTGTATTAGTGATGCATTCGAGACGATTTCGAGATTTTCTTGAAACATGTTCAGGTGAACTCAAAACTTCGTGGAGATCGAGAATCTCGAATAAAAAATTTCGAGATCTCGAGTCGAGAATCTCGAAACTTTTTATTCGAGATTCTCGATCTCCATGAAGTTTTGAGTTCGCCTGAACATGTTTTAAGAAAATCTCGAATGTTCTTGAAATCGTCTCGAATGCATCACTAGTGTGTATGTTTTCAGGGCGAGTCGTAGTCGAGCGCGCACGAGCCGGAGACAAGTACTAAGAAGTCCTAAACCCCCTTAGTGCATGTGATATTTTTTATAAAAAATAGATGATTTCAGATGGTTTTTCTAACACAGGCATAATTTCTGCTCATATGGGTAATTGTCAAATTGTAGGCAAATTTTAGCACCTACAGTGGCAGTCACATTTTTATTAGGAATTACATATTTCATAACGGAAATAGATCTTATCACATCTAAACATTTAAAATCCAAAAGGGGCAGTTATGAAAATAAGAAATAATAATGAAATTCGTACATGATATATGGAAAGTGGATTTGAGGTTAGGAGTTTGATGAAAGAGAGCGCGAGCTTTTAAAAAGTTCAAAAGTTATATAAGTATTATTTTTTATTTTATTGAATACGTTTTAAATTACAAAAATGGAAACAACGTGACTAGTACAATGTACAATCAAAGATTCAACATTCACTGAAACTATTTACATGATTTATTATGCAGTCTTTCAAAATATATTGAAATCTATTACATCGTGTCACATACTAACTAAGTAACTGAGTAGCAAATTCTGCTTCCATTTTTATCAAAATTGAAAATATTAACTCATGAAAATTTTACAAGTGTAAGGAAAACTACATTAAATAACTTATTTTATAAAATGTTTATATTAAAATCTCAGCACCTTTTAGCTGTAATAACAAATCTACCTACCTTTGTTGCAATATAATTTCCAAAACATCTCTTCCTTTCTAATTGACTTATTTAGCTCACTTCTTGAAATCTGTATATTTATAAATAGAGGTTCGGAAACAGTAAACAAACCGGTCCACCTGATCATCTGAGAAAAATGATGAAGTTTAGCCTTTTTTAATACAGGGTGCGTCAAAAGTTCCCGCACAATCTTTGTGCTTCAGTTTCTCGGAATTCTGTCGAGGATTCATGAATTTGGACATGATATTCGTGTTCCTGAGGTAATTTTCCATTAGGTTAGTGTTTTCGGAACTGTTTCAGGTGCTATAAAAATCCGCAATGAATAAAGAAGCCAATCGTATATCAATAATTTCTTTGCATCAGCGAAGAAAGTCAGCGAGTGAAATTTCAAGATTGCTGCATATCCCGCGTAGAACAATCTATGATGCCATACGCCGATTTCGTGAGTTAGGCACAACTAAAGACCGCCCCAGAAGTGGACGACCACGCACTGTAAACACTCCAGCTAACCGTCAGAAGATAAAAAAGCGACTGCTTCGAAATCCAGAGCGTTCCATGCGTCAAATGGGTAAAGAGTTCAAATGCAGTGAAGCCAGTTTCAGAAGAATCGTGGAAAATGAGTTAAATTGTTATCCTTACAAACTACAAAAAGCTCACCTGTTGACAGAAAAAATGAAAGCCTCCCGTTTGCAAAAATACAAAAAATTATTACGCTTGGCCGCAGCTGGACGACATCGTAATGTTTTGTTCTCTGATGAGAAAGTTTTCACTATTGAGCGAGCTCATAATCGTCAAAATGATCGGCAACTGTTGCCTAAAGGTTCTGTGAGGCCTAAAAAAGTAAGAACAGTCAGTAGATCACATTTTCCTGCTTCAGTGATGGTCTGGGGTGGAATTTGTGCAACAGGGAAAACGCCATTGGTGTTTGTCGAAAAAGGAGTGAAAATAAATAAAAGCAATTATCAAGAAAACATCTTGAAGACCGTCGTGGATCCTTGGACACGCGAACACTTTGGTGAAAACCCATGGACCTTTCAACAAGACTGGGCACCAGCACATGGTGCGAAAGCGACGATGCAGCTCTGCGAAAGGTTGTTTCCAGCTACTTGGGGAAAATATGTGCATCCATCAAATTCACCGGATTTGAACCCGATGGATTATTCAGTCCGGTCTATCTTGGAGAAAAAAGTATGCTCTAAAAACCACACCAATATAGAATCGTTAAAACGCGACCTTTCTCATGCCTGGGATCAAATAACCGAAGAAGAGCTCACGGCCATAGTTGATAATTTCCAAAAACGCTTAAAAGCTTGTATCTCTGCTAATGGTGGACATTTCGAGATGTCCCTATAATTTCTTATGTATTTGTATATGTAAAGTGTTTTATTAAAATGATTTCGAAATACATAAATATTTTACATTATTATGCATAAAAATACATGTGCGGGAACTTTTGACGCACCCTGTATTTATAAACAAATAACAGATTTTAATCATAAAAGGTCACCTACTTTTGAAAGAAAACATCACTGAGCAAGTAACGTGATGGTTTTTATAATTTTTTTTCACTCCGAAACTGGTTTTTAACGCACGTACGGGAATGACGTTTCTGTTGTCAAAATGCACTTTTCAGTTTTAATATCAGATTCGCAAAAAAAGGATTTAATATTTTAAGGTTAATTTTATGGAATCTTGTATTGAATGATACACTTAATACTTTTGTATTTATTACTCAACTGTAACTACAATATTTTACCAGAAAAAAAGGCGTACGGTAATGACGTCTGAAATGACCAAAATCGAGTGACAGACTTTAAGGTTTTTACAATATTATTTATTTCACTTAAAAAATGTGCGTGCATTAAATTTATGTTCATCTAAAGTTTACAAACTTGATACGTTAAGCGTTTTGCAGGTAAATGCCTAAAAAAATGAAGAAAATCAGTTTATCCTTTTGCAAAGTGAGGTTGGGATGCCGTACGGTAATGACGTTTGGGGTGTTCTTATATTAAATGAAAGTGAAAAGAAATAATAAGTATTTTTTTTAATCAATACGAGTTTCTAAGTTGATGTTATATTACTGGGATTTCAAGTTTGCCTTTAATTTGACAATTACCCATATGGAGGTATACAAAAATTTCCAAAATTTTCAGCAATTCGAAACCCTTATAGTTTCTGTTGGGTGTCCGTCTGTCGTAGTTTTTTCAAGGAGGGGAAGTGAGGGGAAATAATGGTATAGGGAGAAGAGAAAGTGAGTGGAAATGAGGGGAGGGGTATTAGGGGAAGTGAGGGGAACAAGAGGGGTAGGAGAAGTGTTTGAAGGGGACGTGAGGGAAGGAGAAGTATGGAAAGTGAAGGGAGAGAAGTGGAAGTTGGAAAAGTAAAATCAATAAGGGGAGAGAAAGTTTATCAAGTGAGGGGAAATGAGGGCAGGGGAAATATTAGATATGAGGCAGGGAAAGTAGATGAAGTGTAGGAAAATTGTGTGTAGAAAATAAAACTCTGGTAAAATTTTCTCTTCCAACGTATTTTATCCTCAACACAATTTCTTTGCAGGCGGGATATTCTTTAATGTGACTGAAACAGTATGAACTCAACCTCCCCCCTTTTAGAAGATATTTCGTCCACATTCACAGAATTCTTGCCAAATTCTAAAGAAGTTTTATAAACGATACATCTACTTTCCCCTTTCCTCGCTTCCAAAGCTAATACTCTCCTTTCCCTACTTCCCTTTCTCAGTCAGCACTTCCCCATTACTACTCACCCTCATTTTCAATGATTTTTTCTACTTCCCCTCACTTAGACTCACTTGACATATTACCCCACACTACCAAAACTACCATACATCCCTGTCCCTCATTCTTACTAATTTCCGTAATTTCCCTTACTACCCCATCTTCACTTCCCCTCCCCTCATTCCCCTTACTCAATTACTCCTTTACTTCCCTCACTTCCCCTACTTCCCCTCCTAATTTTCCTCACCTCCCATACTTTCCCTCCCCTACTTTCCCCTATTTTCCTTCCCCAATTCCCCCTCACCTTTCACACTTCCCCACTCCTCATTTCCCCTACTTCCCCTCTCCTACTTCCTCTGTTTCTCTTACCTTATTCCCCTCAATTCCATTACTTGGCCTTTCCTCATTTCCCCACACTTTCTCTACTTATCCTCCCATCATTTCCCCTCACTTCCCCTCCTTGAAAAAAAGTACGACGGACACCCGACCAAAACTATAAGGGTTGCTGCGATCGGTAGAGCATCATTAGGAAACAATTTTCCTAAGTAATTTAAAATTGATTCCGGTGAAAAAACGAAATCTTTCGGTTGAAAATTGACGAAAATTTTGAATTGTTTATCAAATTCATTTAAACAATTAACCATTTTTATCAGGTATTAACAAATCGTACATCTTATTTATTTTCGGCAAATTTTTTATCAATTTTGTTAAGCTCAAGAAGTCTTGAGATCGCGAAATGGCCAAGATATGCATTTGTTTATTGAATTTGCCTATAACATTAACAATTACTTTGGATTTAAAGAATGGTAACTAAGATTTATTTTATATATATCCTAAACAAAAAATTATTCAATGTAAGCGCCGCGCGCCTATAAAAAGGATTTCGTAGCCTACTAAGACGTTAATTGAGTCGTTTAAACCTCCCCATCCCATACTTTCCCTTCCCTACTCACCACACTCCTTCTCGCCCCCCACTTCACTCTTCGCTTCTCCTTTCTTCTCGAATTTCTTCCTCCTCTACCTCACCCTCTCCTCACTTTCTTAGCTAACACTTCCCCTACTTCCCTACTCCAGCCATCACTTTCCCTAACCGACTCACCCCCACTACTCTACTAGCCCTCCCTTCACTTTCCTCACTACACTCCTTTACGACACTTCTTCACTTAGATTCATTTTTCCTACTTCCCCTCCCTAATCTCGACACACTTCCTCTACTTAGCCTCACTTAATTTCCCCTAAATACCTCTATTTTTTCCTCCCCTCATTTCCCGTCACTTTTCCCACATCCCTCTCCTTATTTTCCCTACTTTCACTCCATTCATTTGAGCTCATTGAACCTATCCTTATTTCCCCTCACTTCCACTACTCCCACTCTCCTCATTTTCCCTCACTTTTCCTAATCAGAGCCGGTCCCCCACTTTGAAAAAGTGAACTTTTTCTTTAATATTCCTGTATTTCCAGAAGAGTTCTAGAGTTCTATAACAAGGTAATTCCGGGGAACTTGAAGGCTCGAAACTTACACAATTTCGAAAATCACAAAAATACAGATAAATTTTTCGAAGGAGTTCCGCGAGTTCTGGTCAGAGTTCTGGTGGTCCCCTGAATGGTTCTACAGAGGGGTCTTGTAACATTTTTCGTTAAACTCAAAATCAGGGGGCCTACAACACTTTACACATAGCCAGCAAACTTTGGGGTTGGGGGTTTTGGGAGTTCCAGGAGTTCTGATCGGAGTTCTGGTGGCCGAATAGAACTATAAAATAGTCTGATAACATTTTTCGGTAGGCTCAGGATCCAAAAGCCTACAACACTTTACACATGCCCAACAAATTTTGAAATTAAAAATTTTGAGAACTCCTGGAACTCTCAAAATTTTCAATTTCAAAATTATTTGTGTGAGTGTTAAGTGTTGTAGGTTTTTGGATTTTGAGTTTATCGAGGAATTTTATTACACCTTTTGTTAGAACTATTCCGGGGGCTACCGGAACTCTGATCAGAACTCCTGGAACTCTCAAAATTTTTAATTTCAGGATTTGTTGGGTATGTGTAAAGTGTTTTTGGTTTTTGAATTTTGAGTTTATCGGAAAATGTTATTACATTTTTTGTTAGAACTATTCCAGGGGCTACCAGAACTCTGATCCGAACTTCTGAAACTATCGAAATTTTTAATTTCAAAATTTCTTGAGCATGTGTAAAGTGCTGTAGGTTTTTGGATTTTAAGTTTGCTGAAAAATGTTATTAGACTTTTTTGTAGTACTATTCAGGGGGATACCAGAAATATGATCAGAACTCCTGGAACTCTCAAAATTTTTAATGTTAAAATTGGTTGGGTATGTGTAAAGTGTTGTAGGTTCTGGATTTTGAGTTTATCGAAGAATTTTAGTGGACTTTTTGTTAGAACTATTCTGGGGGCTGCCAGAGCTCCGATCAGAGCTCCTGGAGCTCTCAACATTTTCAATTTCAGGGTTTGTTGGGTATGTGTAAAGTGTTGTAGGTTTTTGGATTTTAAGTTTACCGAAAAATGTTGTTGGACTTTTTTGTGGAAATGTTTAGGGGGCTGCCAGAGCTCTGATCGGGTCTCGTGGAACTCTTTCGAAAAATTTCTCTGTAATTTTCGAAATTGTGTAGGATTCGAGTTTTCGGGTTTGTCGAAATTGTGTTGTTATAGAACTCTAGAACTCGTTTTAAAATACAAGAATATTAAAGAAAGGGTTGGTTTTCTTAACAGTGGGGGACTGGCTCTGTTTTTTTGAAAATTTTTTTTTGGGTCTAATTTTTGGGAACTGTTTTCTAGAGGTATCGGGAGTTTTGGAGCTGTGCTGGATGTGCCCGGAACTCTGAAAGAACTTCATTTTTCGAGGGGTGCGGGGGAGCGTGAACTTGGCCCCCAATTTTGAAGAATCCATTTTTGGAGTATTTGTGCGCCGGAACTATTTCGAAAAGTTATCAGGAGCTTCGGAAGTATTCAAAAGGATGTCAGAACTCTAAAAGGAATTCGAAATTTTGAAAGTGGGGGGCTGATTTCACACGCATCCACAAATCATATAAATTCGAAACCAAGATTTATATTTTCAAGATTTTGTGAATATCCTTTCCAAGGATATTTGTGAAAGTTACTGATTATATCATTGAAAATAACTGATTTGTATATAGAAAATTACTAATTACTTTATTTAAAATGACTGATTTTATCAATGAAAGTAACAATTTAGATCATTAAAAATGACTGATTTGGTCATTGGACCATACTGATTAGATATATTCGTCTTTATTTGTAAACAAATAAACCTCCTTGGTTCAAAATTCATCTTTTTGCTTGAATTCAACTGTTTTTTAAAATTAAAATCTTTTTGGATTGAAATATCAACCATTGCATTTTTTGTGAAAAATTAATCTTTTTATATTCAAAATTTAACTACTATGTTTGTTTTTTTATTTAACTACTATGGCCAACGGCCATACCACGCTGAAAACCCCAGTTCTCGTCAGATCACTGAAGTTAAGCAGCGTTGGACGCGGTTAGTACTTGGATGGGTGACCATTCAAGAATACTGACATGAGTGCTGTTGGCACATCGTGGGTGTGGTGAGCCCACACTTGTAGTTATTTATAACTACAAGAAAAACCTAGAAACACTACCCGAATCGGGTAGTGTCACGCCTACCCTGAAAGGGAAATGGTTTAATGGTATATATATATATATATATATATATATATATATATATATATATATATACACTCATATAATTCCTCTTCGTTCTCTACTCCCTCTTCCTCATTTCCCCCTAGTCCCTCCTTATTTTCCCCACTTGCCCTACGTTCCCTCCCATAATTTGACCTCACTGCTCCTCAATTCAACTTCTCTCATTTCCCCTCCTCTCGTTTCTCATACTCAACTACTCCCCAACCCTCACTTTCCCTACTTTCCACCCCCTCATTTGCCCTCACTTCCCCTACATCCCCTTACCTCATTTTCCTCCTCTTTACTTTATTGCCCCTACTCCCCATCCCCTTATTTCCCCTCATTTCCTCTACTTCCCCTCTTCTCGTTTCCCCTCCTGGGAAAAACAGTACAATGATCAAACCAACCCTAAAATTTGAAAAAAAGTCTCCAAAAATTTCAATTTGGCAGTAGTATTTTCACTCGTTAATTTGTTAACATAAAAATAAAGAAATTTGTTCTAATGTTGTAATCTACTGGTTTTTATGAGTAAGAAGTACCTTTATCGAGTTCATGACGTTTTATATGAATTGCAACCAAATTATTCTGACGCTGATTCGTCATATCTTCGTGGAAAATAAATCTGAATTTTCTTCAGACGGAAAGATCACAATAAGAAAGAAAGGGGAAAAGTAAGTAGGAGCAATTGTGGTTGTCACAAAACAGTGAAATAAACAAAGTGCTGAAACAAAATGCAATATTCAAGTAGAAAAAGAGGGTAGGAAGAATAGTAGTCTCCCGAGAAAAAGCGTACTGGCTTCGGACTCGTGCCTTTGAGTTTCTTGCTCTTTTTCTCTACTTTATAAATTCCTCCAAAAGAAATGTACCTCGAGAGGTAAAATAAAATACCAACAAGGTTTTTCCTGAAATATAATACATAAACTAAGGCAATAAAAATAGGAGAAGAAAACCTATGTAGGTGAAAAAGTTTGAAATATATAATTACTAACTAATTGGGTAATAATTATAACTTTGAAAGGAAAAGTACACGCATTTTTCATCATCAAATTCTTGTTAAGAGCAGAAAGTACATGAAATATGAGGCCAGGAATAAACTGATATTAGAATTGCAAAATATATTGTATAGTATCCAGAAAATTATCATAATTCTACTATATGTAATATTATAGTGAAGGCATTTTGGCATTTTTCATACGTAGAGATACAGGAACATACTTAGGTTAGTAAAAAGTATATGTAGGGTATCCGGGGTTTTTGACATTTTGCAGCTTGATAAAATATTACCACTCAGTTGAGCTTTGCAGGAAATAATATTTTTCTGATGAATCTTGACCAGTTTTCGTTGAAAAGCTACCTTTATACATATCTGTCTGAAAGCTGCCAAAAAGTACATTTTTTATCAATTTTCTTAGGAAATATAATAAATTATTGCTATATGCTGATAAACTATGCATATTAGAGGTAATTGTATAGTTAGTGATTATGTATTTAAAAATATAGTTAAAACATATATTTTTTTATTAAATGTGTTCAAACAATGAATATTTTTTAATAAACAATACATTATTATAGACAATTGTTATTGAAAAGAAATTTTTATTCAATTCAATGACAAAGCAAATGTCCATCTGTCCAATAATAGATAGCTATTGATTGAGTATTATGCCCTCTAGTTTCATTTGAGCGAAAAAGCTCGATTTGGCTCCATTGAGGAACGTGATAAGATAATTTTTTTATCCTAAATATTTTTAAACAAATGTGAAAAAATCAGTTCTTGAAGTATAATGATGATAATTTTTTCTTCAATTTGAGCAATCCCCGAAGAAAATCGGCTTACAAGAGAAGCTTCCAGCATCGTGGTCCAAAAAAATATATTTCAAAATTTCCTAATTTTTCCTAGTTTTTAACCACTGATACCAAAAAAGAACATTATAGAACATATCAAATGCGTATTGTTTATCGCGATTCTATATGCAAAGAGCTTCAATCTGAGCAATCCCACAAAAAATCAAAGAAGCTGGGAGCCACTAATAACAAAACAACAACACTATAACATAGCAAGCTTTACTTTTTATTATAATAATACATACAATGAGCATCAATTTGAGCAATCTCTGAAGAAAACCGGATTAAGAGAAAAGTTAGAAGCATAGTAGTCAGAAAAATCAAATTTCTACATTTCTTTACTTGTTCTAATGTGTAGCTACTGACAGCAATACAAAATACTGTATGATATATCAAAAACTTATTTTTGCTTCCTCATAGAGGAAGCTTTGTAATGGTAAAATTTTCAAAATTTTTAAATTCATTTAATTGAACCTTCCCCAACTTAAAAATATCTGATAAAAATAATAACAATTTTTAAGAAGTGAAATCTTTCTTCGATCGATTCAATTGTCACCTTAATAGGAACGTTAGTTCTATTATTTCGGTCTTACGATCAATTTGAATAAAAAAGACTAGGAGTATTCCGAGTCTATACTTTAATAATTATAAAAAGTTACATTCTCGCAACGTTTCGACCTCAATCTGTTGGTCATCCTCAGGCAAATTATACCTAATAAAAATGTTATAAAATTCTTTTAGCTAATTAAAAATTACAATGTCATAGAATCAAATATAAATAATAAACTCAATTTACCTCAAAAAAACAATTTTGGAAAATCAAAATTGTTGTCCGATGAAAAAAATTGAAACGGTTACCGACATTTTTTTATAAATTGGGAAAACCTCAAAAAAACAAAAGAGGCCTAGGGCGCGCAACTGTTGGATCTGGCGCTTCGCGCTCGATCATATATTTGTCTCGCGCTTCGCGCTCGATTGTGTATTCACCTCGCGCTACGCGCTCGGGCGTATCTACATCGCGCTTTACGCTCGGTTCCTCTATATTTTTCAACTTCGTGTTCGACTTCGATAAAAAGAAAATGTTTGTTTGCAAATATTATAAAATTATCAAAACCTCTACATATTAAGTGATTGTTAAATTTGTTTTTATTTTAGACTGAAAAGGAACTTTATTTACTCAAGGTTCTATCGACCTTAAGTAACACATTCTCATCCAGACACTCGCGCCTCGCGCTCGATATTTGATTTGAAAATCATTTGAACCTTGCGTTCCACGCTCGGTTCTGTGCACCGTATGATAGAAACAGAAAACTTTGAACGCACTTACGGCGTGTACAAATTACTAAATTTGTATTTGATTTCAAATGAAAAATAATGATATAATTTAGGCGACAAATTTTATTAGTTAAAATTTTATTTTAGCTTGTGCCGTTTTTCAAAAAAGTTATTTTTTTCATTTTGAATATATTCTTACAACAAAAATTGATTACAAGTTTGTAAATCTTTTTTGAATGCACAATTTTTGTTCATTTATCTGTTTTCGTACCTTGCATTGTTTTTTCAAAAATTTGATTTTTTTTACTGTCAATGTTATTTTCACGAATAAAACAAAAACTACGCATCCTATCGAAACATGAGTCACAATAAATTTGTACCTCTTCCTTGGATGAACAAATTTTGTTTCAGTCATTTTTTCTTAGCTGGTAATATTCGTCTGAAAATTTGATTTTTCTATTTTCAATGCTGTTTTTTACGAATAAAACAAAAACTACGCGTCATATCAAAAAGTGAATGATAAGAAATTTGTAGATCTTTTTTAGGTGCACAATTTGGTGAAATGATCTTTTCTGGTATCTTGCATAATTTCACAGCAAAATGGAATTTTTGTTTTTTCATTATTTTTTTGTGCGATCAAAATTTGAATTTTTTATTTTTCAAAAAATTCAAAAAGTTGTTATGAAAATATTATAGGGTGTTCGAGAAGCAACGTTTTTCTCCTCTTGACTTTTTTTCATATCGTGCGTTTTTCGGCTTAAAATGTTAATTTTCGTTTGTTTTTTGGAATGTTGAAAATGCTATAACTCCAGTAATTTTTTTTTATCACGAAAAGTCATTAGATTATTTTGTTCGTCATTTTGCGTACTATTAATAACCGTACATAGAATTTTCAAATCTTCAAAAAAAGTTGTCTCAAAAATTTTCAAAATGTGCTCACTTTTTGAATTTTCATCCAAAATAGCGGGTTAACGAACTCGTTCTTTCTTTTTAGGCCATAAAAAAGTGTACCAAAGATCAATCAAATCTGATCATTTTTTCGAAAGTTATCGTGGCTACAGACAGACAGACTGTGTGTGTGTGTGTTTGTGTGTGTTTGTGTGTGGATGTGTGGATGTGTGGATGTGTGGATGTCACGCTTTTTTGTGAACACGATAACTTGAAAACGGTCACAGATAAATTGATGAAATTTGGAGGGCTTATTTTTCCGACTAATATCTTCAAACTGACCGAAGGATTTCTAAAAATATTTGTTGCATTTTTTCTGAGCACTTAACAATATTTGAAAAATCGGTTTTTCATAGTAAAACTTTTTTCATTAACAGAATTCAAACTTGATGCAAGAATATAAAAGATTCCTTGGTTCGAGACGAATCGATTGACCTATAATATTAATATATTTTATTAAAGCGTAGGGAAGGTATGGTAAGTAAGTAATTATACCATTAAGCCATTTCCCTTTCAGGGTAGGCGTGACAACTACCCGATTTGGGTAGTGATTCTAGGTGGATAGTTTCTTGTGGTAAATAACTACAAGTTAACGTAATTAACATTAACCTAATTCAAAGTTGATGCAAGAACATAAAGGTGTGTTGATTCGAGTCGAATCGATTGACTTTTAATATTAACCCTTCGAGGACAACGTGGGGTGTATGGCCACCCCAAAGGAACAAAAAACGCATAATTGCTGTGTACAGGTTGCAGGAAGGCTTCCCGCTTTGAGTACCTTCTCTTTCAGTATCACTAAAGCTCCTGACGCATGTTTTTTGTTTTTTTTTTTGTTTTTTGTTGTTTTCGCTTCTTTTTTTTTTGTTTTTTTTTTATTATAGGTATTTGGGATTGAATGCAAGTATTTCTCGAATCCCGGAAATGCGCCATTAAAAATTTAAACGCAAAAAACAGAGTGGGGTGTGCAAACACCCCACGTTGCTCTATACGTCCTACGATTCCACGTTGTCCTCGAAGGGTTAATACATTTTATTGAAGAGTAAGGAAGCTATGGTAATGCATAATATTTGAAAATACGGTTTTTTATAATAAAACGTTTTTCTTCAGCATAATTTAAAGTTGATGCAAGAATATAAAAAATTCCTTGATTCGAAACGAATCGATTGACCTATAATATTAATACATTTTATTAAAGAGTATGGAAGTTATTGTGATTTATATATTTTGAAAATCGGTTTTTTATAGTAAAATTTTTTTCACTAACTTAATTCAAAATTGATGCAAGAACGGAAAAGATTCTTTGATTCGAGGCAAATCGATTGATCTATAATATTAATACACTTTATTGAAGAATAAGGAAGTTATGCTCATTTATAATATTTGAGTCATCTGCTCCAAACAGAAAAACTTTTTTCATTGACATAATTCAAAATTGACGCATGAATAGAAAAGACTTTTTGATCCTAAGTTTTCAAATAGGGTAATTCTGACAATTTTTGTAAAGAAATCATAAAGGTGGGAAAGGGATTGGGATTTTTCTTTGTGTTACCAAATTTTTCTGTATTATTTTGTAGTTTTGGATTTTTTGTACATTTCTATTTTTAAATTGATCAAAATGAAGACTTTGGTTTGTCTATTATTGAAAAAAATAACTAATGCTTCCTCTATGAGGAAGCAAATACATTTGCTAACGGGAAGCAAAGTGCTCGTGAAATGAGCACCATATAATTATAAATACAAACAAAGTGGAAACACTCGAGATCGAATTCACAGCTATAGTGGTCTAAAGAAACAAATTTTCTTATTTTTCTTATTTTTTCCAAAAACAAAGAATATAACACATCTATTTTATTTCTCATTAAACAAAAGCATGCCAAGAACTTTAATTTAAGCAATCCCCAAAGAAAATCGGACCAAAAGAAAAGCTTCCATGATAGTGGTCTAAAAAACAAAATTTCCTCATTTTTCCTAGTTTTTAACTACTGATAACAAAAGAACAACACTCTAATATAGCAAATTTTATTTTTTATTTGAATTTTATCAAACCAAAAGGAAAGCTTTCAGCAATCATTTTCAGCATAAAATCAGGAATTTCGATAGGTAGAAAATTTTATCTAGAGATCTTGGTATTTTTCTACGCTTGTTAGTGGTCGATTATTGATCGAATACAAAACCCTAATCTCGTAGCTTTAATAGTTTTTTTTTATAGGCGCACAGATAGATGGGTGCACAGCTGAACCAATATGTAAGGGCTTCGCCTACAAAACCCCGGAAAATTCGAGAATTTTTTATTTTAAACAATTAAATTTTTTTCTTAAATCTATTTTTTAAAACATTCAAGTGCGTTTCCTGATGATAAATTTTAATAACGTATACGAAATAACCAGAAGACGGTCCTGTAAAGGTAGACTCTTTGCCCTATTCCCCTTTCCCCATTTTTTTCAACATTTTTCTCCTGTTTTCAAAAAACTTCCCTTTCACAGTTTTTGATTGAAAATTTATCTTTTCTACTTAAAAATGACCCAATTTGGTTAAAAATGTATCTATTCTAGTTGGAAATTCAACTATTTGGTTGAAAATTATAGTCATTTGTGGAAAATTCATCCATTTTTATGAAAAATTAATTTTCTTGGTCAAAAAATCATCTTTTTGGTGGAATGTTGAACTTTATCAACAAATAATTTTTTTTAAGGTTCATCATTTTATTTGAATATTCATTTCTTCAGTGACTATTTTTTTTAGTTGAAAATTGATATTTTCAATCCAAAATTGATCTATTTTAGTGGAAAATTCATCCTATTTGGATAAAAATTCAATTTTTTGGTAAAAAATTAATCTGTTTTGGTTGAGGATTCTACTATTTTGTTAAAAATTTGCCTTTCTTGTTGAAATCAATTGTTTTTGATTATAATTATAATTTTTGTTGCTTGACAGTTGATCATCTTAGTTAAAAAATTCAACTACTTGGTGGTAAAATAACTATGAAGAAGTATAAAAATTGTCTTCTTAACTTGAAAATTCAACAAATTTGTAGAAAATTACACTATTTGGTTAAAAATTTATATTTTTGGTTCAAAATTCAACTATTTTGGTTGAAAATTTAAATAATAATGGTTTTGTATATAATTGGTGTTTTTGGTCTCAAAATTCAACAACTTTGTTATAAATTCATGCATTTTGTTGAAAATTCCACTTTCTTGGTTGGAAATTAACTATCTTGTTAAAAAATCAATTGTTTCTAAAAAAATTGGTCCTTTTGGCCTGAAAATTTAACTTTTTAATTAAAAGATAAGTTATTATGCTGAAAATTCATCTATATTAAACTGAAAGGTCAACTATTTGATTGTTACTGCAACAGTTTGGTTAAAAATCATTTTTTGTTGTTGAAAATTCAACTTTTTTGCTAGTAAATCTTTCTTGGTTGAAAATTCAATTGTTTTGATGAAAATTGGTCGTTTTCGTTTGAAAATTTTGTTTTTTTTTGTTTCAAAAATGCACCTCTTTGACTGAAAATGTAACTTTTTTGTTAAAAATTTTTTTTTTTGTTGGAAATTACAACATATTTGTATTTGAAAATTTAAACATTCTATTTTTGGTTAGAAATTTATCGTTTAGAAATTGAAAATTCAACTATTGTGTTCGAGCTTAATCTTCTTGGTGAAAAATTCATCTTTTTGGTTAAAAAATTTAACTATTTCGTGGCAAATTAATTCTTTTTGGTATACAATTCAACTGCTTGATTAAACGACTTTGTTAAAACTTTATTGTTATTTAAAATTCAAATTTATTGTTTAAAAATCCTTCTTTTAACTGCAAATTTAACTATTCCATTATTGTTTGAATTTTGATCTTTTCAGTTGAAAATTCAACTATTTGGTGCGAAAGTCATGTATTTTGTTGAAAATTTATCTTTTTTTTTGCAGAAAATTAATCTTTTTGGCTGAAAATTCATCTTCTTGGTTGAGAATTCAACTATTTAGTTACAAAATCATCATGTTTCATCCTTGGAAATTTAATTATTCCATTGTTTGTTGCAAATTTATCCTTTATAAGTTAAAAATTCAACTATTTGGTAGAAAATTCATGTACTTTTTTAAAAATTCATCTCATTGGATGAAACATTCAATTGCTTTGGCAGAAAATCCAACCATTTAAATAAAAATTTAATTTTTTATTGAAAATGTAACTGTTTTGTTGAAAATTCGTCCATTTGGCTTCAAAATTCATGTATTTTGTTGAAAATTCTTCCTTTTTGGTAGAAAATTAATCTCCTTGGTGGAAAATTAATCTTTTTGGCTAAAAATTGAACTATTTGATTAAAAATTAATTCCTTTTGGTATAAAATTCAACTATATGGTTGAACGACTTTGTTGAAAATTGATTATTTTCTTAACATTCAATCTCTTTTGGTAACAAATTCAACTGCTTGGTTTAAAATTGAAGTACTTTGTTACAAATTCATTTTTTTAGCTAAAGATTTATCCCCTTGGTTGAAAATTTGAATATTTTGTTAAAGATTTGTTTTTTGATGTCAAATAATCATTTTTTTAACAAAAAATTTAATTATTCCATTTTTGGTTAAAAATTCAACTACTTGATTGAAATATTTTGGAGAAATTTTTTTTAAGATTCATTGCTTCGGTTTAAAATTTCACCATTTTGTTGGAAAATCGTTTTTTTTTGTTTGTTGAGAATTAATTTTCTTTCTCTAAAAATTTAATTATTTCATTTTCTGTCGGAAATTTATCCTTTGTAAGTTAAAATTCAACTATTTGGTCAAAAATTCATGTTTTGCAGAAAGTTCGTCCTTTTAGCTTCAAAACTCAACAACTTTCTTAAAAATTCTCCTTTTTTTGTACGAAATTAATCTTCTTTGTGAAAAGTTCACCTTTTTGCTTAAAAATTTAACTATTTGGTTAAAAGACTTTTTTTTTTAAATTCATTTTTTTTAAGATTCACCTTTTTGGTAAAAAATTTAATTATCTTATTAAACACTCGTCTTTTTGGGTAGAACATTAATCTTTTTTGTTGAAAATTAATAATTATAATAATAATTAATAATTAATAATTATTCGTTATTAATTCGTCTTTTTTGGTTCATTTTACTGAAAAATCTTTCTTGTTTTAAAATTAAACTTTTTTGTTGAAAATTCGTCTATTTCATTTTTGATTCAAATTTTTTTTTTAGTTGAAAATTTAACTATTTTGTTGAAAATTTAATATTTTTACTTGAAATGTTAGGATTTCAGAGCGTTTCGAATTGAATTTAATGCAGTACCCACAACAGTTTTATTTTATTTTATTTTATTACAGATCCGCAACCCGATTTGCAAAATTCAAAATGGCGGATCCAATATGGCGGACAAATTTTCCAAAAATTAACGGATTTTCATTAAACTTGGCATCTGGAGGGTTTTGGGGCCTCTGATAACGAATCTAAAGTCATATTTTAAAAATTCAAAATGGCGGATCCAATATGGCGGATGAGTTTTCAAAAAATTAATGGATTTTCATGAAACTTGGCATCTGGGTTTTTTTTTGGGTCTGTGATCACGAATACGAAGTCAGTTTTTGAAAATTCAAAATGGCGGATCCAATATGGCGGACGAATTTTCAAAAAATTGATGGATTTTCATGAACCTTGACCTCTGGGGGGTTTCGGGGCCTCTGATAACGAATCTGAAGTCATATTTAAAAAATTCAAAATGGCGGATCCAATATGGCGGACGAGTTTTCAAAAAATTGAAGGATTTTCATGAAACTTGGCATCTAGGGGTTTTTGGGGTCTCTCATAACGAATCTGAAGTCAATTTAAAACAATTCAAAATGGTCGACGATTTTTAAAAAATAATGGATTTTCATGAAACTTGGTATCTGGGTGTTTTTGGGGTCTCTGATCACGAATCTGAAGTCAGATTTTAAAAACTCAAAATGGCGCATCCAATATAGCGAAAGAGGTTTACAAAAATTAATGGATTTACATGAAACTTGGCATATGACGGTTTTTCGGGTCTCTGATAACGAATCTGAAGTCAGGTTTTGAAAATTCAAAATGGCAGATCCAATATGGCGGGCGAGTTCTCAAAAAATGTATGGATTTTAATTAAACTTTGCGTATGAGGTTTTTGGGGCCTCTGATAACGAATCTGAAGTCATATTTCAAAAATTCAAAATGGCAGATTCGACATGGTGGACAAATGTTGAAAAAATTGTTGGATTTTCATAAAACTTGTTACTCAGGGGTTTTGGGATCGCTGACTACGAATCCGGAGCCATATATGCAAAATTCAAAATGGCGGATCCAATATGGTGGACGAGTTTTCAAAAAATTGTTGGATTTCCATGAAGCTTAGCACCAATAGTTTTCGGGGTTGGTAATTTCAAAATTAGGTTAAAATAAAACATTTTGATTACAATTTGGCTGTGAAAAATGTAGTTCAGTATAAAAGTTGCATATTTGATGATTCACCAGTTTCATTCGCCATATTGGATCCTCCATTACGAATTTCTGAAAACTGACTTCAGGTTTGTAATCAGCGACTCCAAAAACACCCGAATAACGAGTTTTATGGGAATCCAACAACTTTTCATAAATTAGTCTGCCATATTAGATCCGCCATTCTGAATTTTTGAAATCTGACTTCAGATTTTTTATCAGAAACTACAAAACCCCATGGATGCCATGTTTTATGAAAATCTATTAATTTTTTGAAAACTCTCCAGCCATATTGAATCAGCCATCTTGAATTTCAGAAGTCTGATAGCACATTTGTCATCAGCAACCCCAAAAAACTCTATATACTAATTATATTACAATACTAAATCTACAGTTACAATCAGAGTTAATTTCACAAATTTGATCCATCATATTGGATCCGCCATATTGAATTTCATAAATCTGATAACAGATTTAAAAACAGCGACCCTCAAAACCTAAATATACCAAGTTTTATGTGAATACAACAAAAACTTTTGGAAATAATGAATTTTTCTGGAAAAAAGTGACTTTTTTGGTATTTGTTTATTAATATTAACAAATTCACCAGAAATTTCAGATAATGGAGTGTAATTTTCAATGCTCTAACATGTTCTTATAGTAAATTCACAGAAAGAATCGCCAAAATTGAAAAAAAAAAAACAACTTGAAATATTTTATATATGATGATAATCTAGGTGGGATATTAAATATCCCACCGTGCATGTAAGGGTTAAAGAATCCATTTCCGGAGAAAAAAAATCCCTAATTTTTTTTTCGAAATTCGAATATTAACACGTGCCATTGGGCACTTCAAAATCCCATTTAATTAACATGGGGAAATTTTGGATTTTCAAAAAATTGAACTCATACTTCGGGGTTTGATCGAAACGTGCCAAACATTTTAGGGATTGAAGAGGAGTATACCTATGAAATAAAAGCATACTAATAACTTTTATTTTTAACCCACCCTTACCCCCCCCCCACAGCGCCCCAAATATGACCCAACAATAAAAGAACTACATTTTTACGTATTATTGTTACTTTTTAGCAATTTCCGTTGTCTTTTTCATACGAATAATTACTAATGGGCAATTCGAATATTTTTCATGGCTTCACAAACAATTTTCAAATGTTTAAACAAATGTAACTTATTTAAACAATTATTTATTCCCAAAAAATGTAAAAAATAATCGTATTTTCTGATTGAAATGTAATAGTTTGTCATAGTTTGGGGTAGTAATTTTTTTTAGTATGTAATTATTTAAACAATTACTTATTGTTTATTCTCAAAACTTCTGAAAATCGACGCAGAGATGTCCACTTTTTTCTCAAATTGGGATCCTATGCTACTTTTTGTTGAATAATTATATAATTTTGATACATATCTTTCAATTTTTAATAAATTTCTATTTGTTTAAACAATTTTGATTTGCTTAAGCAGTTTTTTTTCGATAACTTAAAAAAAAAATACATATAATTATTTTTCTAACTGTATAGTGTATAGAAAGAATATATTAACCATTTTTTAATTGTTTAAACAAATATAATTTGTTTACACAATTATTTTTCCAAAAATATTTTTTCAATCGCAAATTTGAAAGAAGTTCAACGCTGCATGTGTGAATTACAGAAATAACTTGAAAACATTCTTATAAATAATCTTATGAAGCTAAAACGAAAATTAGTGACACGTTTTAATATTTATAACGAGTATGAAAATGTAAAAAAGCAGTCTGTTGAAACTTGAATCATAATTTGCATTAGTGAATGTGCTTTTTTATAATATAATTATGATAAATATTGTAAAGTATTAAGAAAGCAATAATAAATACAATTTTGTAATTTAAATTTTATTATGACTTTCATGATTTATTTAATAATGCGCCAAAGAAGATGTAAACCATCCATACTCAATTTGAAGTAAATTTGAAGAAAAAAAAAACAATAATTAATTATATAAACAATAACATAAAATTTTTAGCAGAATTTCTTACTCCTCGCAATCATTCAATAGTATTTTTAATTCAGGAAATACGATTTAAAAAATATTTTTGGAAAAATAATTGTTTAAACAAATTATATTTGTTTAAACAATTAAAAAATGGTTAATATATTCTTTCTGTACACTATACAGTCAGAAAAATAATCATATAAGTATTTTATTTTATTTTTTTAAAGATATCGAAAAAAACTGCTTAAGCTAATCAAAATTGTTTAAACAAACAGAAATTCATTAAAAATTAAAAGAAATGTATCAAAATTATATAATTATCCAACAAAAAACAGCATAGGATACCAATTTGAGAAAAAAGTGGACATCTGTGGGTCAATTTTTAGAAATTTTGAGAATAAACAATAAGTACATCATGTTTTTAAAAAAAAATTACTACTCCAAACAATGACAAACATTTCAATCCGAAAATTCGATTATTTTTTACATTTTTTGGGAATAAATAATTGTTACTAGGAATCTGTATTATCATTGGAGATGGTAACGATCGATCAGA
>CAKNYM010040945.1:37157-51984 GCA_932195095.1 Andricus curvator
TAAACAATTATTTATGTTAAATTTGATTCATTATTCTTTCGTTCTGACTGAAAAGTGGATTAAAAGTGGAAAATTATAGAAAACACTGGAACTTTCTGGCATTATTCGAAGAGAATATTGTGATAAATAATAATAAATTGTTTAAACAATTATTTATGTTCAATTTGATTCATTATTGGTTCGTTCTAACCAAAAATTGGATTAAAAGTGAAAAATTATCGAAAACACTGAAACTTTCTAGCAGTATTCTGAGAGAATATTGTGATAAATAATAATAAATTGTTTAAACAATTATTTATGTTAAATTTGATTCGTTATTGGTTCTGCTAAAAACAATAATAAATTCTTTTAATAATTTATATGGACATCTAGGTATAATTAGAAAGTACAATTTTATGTATTATAAACAATTTGCATTTTTTCAAGGAATCTGTATTATCATAAGAGAATAACACATATTTTTAACGTCTTTTCAGACTAGATGGAAATATGAATCAAAAATTATTTTTTAATTAATTTTTTTTCTGAAAAAAGATCTCCTCTTGCTCCGCTGGGAATCGAAATTCAGAACTTCCGATTGTCGGTCGGGTGCTTTCCCATTAAGCTACTAGAGAGATCGAGAGAAGAAACCTTTTTGAGAAAATACACGCATTATTCTGCCAGGTGGTAAATCAAATTTTTTCAAGGACTCTGTATTATCATCAGAGAATAACACAAATTTTTAACGTCTTTTCAGACTAGATGGAGAAATAAATTAAAAATTATTTTTTATTAATTTCTTTCAAAAAAAAGATCTTCTTTCGCTCCGCTGGGAATAATGCAAAATAATGCATGTCTTTTCTGAATAAGGTTTCTTCTCCCGATCTCTCTAGTAGCTTAATGGGAAAGCACCCGAACGGTAATCGGATGTTCTGAGGTTCGATTCTGAGCGGAGCGAAAGGAGATCTTTTTTCAGAAAAAAATTGATTAAAAAACAATTTTTATTTGAAAAACGGGTAAAAGATTATAATTAGCCCCAAAAACTAGCAAACCCCAATTTTTTAATTACGGGATTTTTTGCGGACCCTATAAAACAGACTGACGGAGGTGATATTAAAAAAGTAATTTTTAATTCGTATTCTACGTATTCACCTAATATTGACAATTCTCAATAAAATGTTCAAAAACGTCTATTTTTCTTATGGAAAATGCGTGTTAAACTCCATGGGGTTTGCGGAACCTCTAATTATCATTTTTTTTTTTAAATGCATTGACTTTTTTTTGATTTGAACAAACTTTCGGGAGGTAGGGGAGACCACCCTACAATAGATAATGATCCCACATTAGATAATCCTTAATTATAAGCACAAATATAAGTAAAATAATTAATTATAATTTTAATATAATAACACGTATCGTGTCTTAACTGTCAATTATATTTAATTAATTATTTAACATCCATTAGTAATTTTAATTATTGATTATCTACTGTAGGATCATTATCTACTGTAGGGTGGTCTCCCCTATGCATGAAAATTAAAAATTGAAATCAAACCACCTTACTGTCCACCCTAGTGGGTACTTAATATTTTTTTCTACTTTTTTTAAGTACTTGGCAACCTGAAAAGACATAAAATCTGTAAATCACAAATGTCTAGCAATAGGGGAGAACACCCTTCAGTAGATAATGAACCTACAATAGATAATCATCAATTAAAAGCACAAATATATCTAAAATAATGATTTCTGATGTTAATTTATTAACACCAACAGAGTCCTAGCCATTAATTAAATTAAATTAATTTTGTTACATACATAAGTATTTTAAATGAATGATTATCTACTGTTGGTTTATTATCTATTGTAGGGTGGTCTCCCCTACTTGTAGTTGTCTGCTCTCTTTAAATTTGCACATCCCACTTGAAGTTTCCGTCAGACTACTCGAAACTTTTCCCAAAGTCTTGGAAAATCTGTCCCAAGTCGTTGATGCAACAAAACACAATTGTTTCGAGACTCCTGTCAGATTGGAGTTGGTGGAAGTAGATGCAAGAAGACAAGCAAACAGGCAAGAAATCAATGATTGCGATTTTCGCTTAATTTTCTAGCCCTTTTGAAAAGTCCTAATTAGAACCTGCTGCATCTGCTATTCGTGATTGATTTCCCGCAAGGCTGGCGATGCACTGATGCGACCACCAATGTGGATCGATCAATCGCGGTTTGGCTCCGATGGGAACGATCCTTTTTCATTTTTTTTTTCAATTTTTTTTCCGTCATCCGCAACCACGAACAAAATCCAACGAGGAAAAGATTTCGTGTCTCGCACTATAAAACCTCGTGAGAAGGTGATAATCCCAAGCTGGCCGTATCAGGCATTATCGGTCCATTAGCCGCTGCTCGTTAAATAAATAAAGATCCGCGATGAATATTTGAGCGAGGCTATGGATTTTCTAACGAGACCTTCTTTCAGTTATCTGATCCTAACACTTCTTTTTGCTAATTATTATTATCTTGATGTACAAGGGAGTACAGGGTTGCTACAGAAGTCCGGTTTCAAAATTCCATGACTTTCCAGATTCTCCATATCCACATTGAAAACGTCACACTTCTCTGATCAAAAAATAAAACTTAAAGACAAATATAATCGGTGAAAACAAAACTAGCTGTGAATTCGATCTCGAGTGTTTCCACTTTGTTTGTATTTATAATTGTATGGTACTCATTTCACGAGCACTTTGCTTCTTGTCCGCAAATGTATTTGCTTCCTCATAGAGGAAGCATTAGTTATTTTTTTCAACAATAGACAAACCAAAGTCTTCATTTTGATCAATTTCAAAATAGAAATTCACCAAAAATACAAAATTACAAAATAATACAAACAATTTTTTAAATACAAAGACAAATCAGACAAATCAAATTTTGTATTCGGAATGATAATTTTTCGAGCTGGAAAAGGGAAGGCAAAAGTTCTGTCGCACCCTATCCCTTTCCCAGTTTTATGATTTTTTTACAGAAATTGTCAGACTTATTCTATTTGAAAATGTATGATAAAAAAATCTTTTCTATTCATGCGTCAACTTTGAATTATGCCGATGAAAAAAGTTTTCTGGTAGAGACAGATAATTCAAATATTAAAAATTAGCATAACTTCCTTAATCTTCAATAAAGTGTATTAATATTATAGATCAATCGATTTGCCTCGAATCAAGGAATCTTTTCCGTTCTTGCATCAATTTTGAATTATGTTAGTGAAAAAACTTTTACCATAAAAAAGCGTGTTTTCAAATATTATGCATTACCATAGCTTCCTTACTCTTCAATAAAATGTATAAATGTTATGGGTCAATCGACTCGTCTTGAATCAACCCAACTTTTCTATTCATGTATCAACTTTAAAATTTTTTAAATTATGAGAATGAGAAAATTTTTAGTATAAAAATCGATTTTAAAAATATATAAATTACCATAACTTCCCTACTCTTTAATAAAATGTATCAATATTGTAGGTCAATCGATTCGTTTCGAACACTGTAAAAACTATGGTTCCATTCTAATTGAGCATCATTTTTTTGGCGTCCTATTATAATACGAAATTGTCTTGTTTTGAAGACACCATTCGTACTATTTTACTTTGCTAACTTCAGATTGAAAAGTGGTACGTACTAGCGAACTAAAATAATGCGCAGGGAGTATTGTTTGAATTGCTTGCAACTTCATGATTAAAAGAAACAGAAAACCATCACGTAGAAAAGCAGAGATATACAAGACCCGGACTCGACTCAAAATTTATGGGTCCGGGTTCAACAGTTTGCATCAGGAGATTAAATATGGAAATCAATTATTTACAATATATAATGATTATAAAGTACAAAGAATATTATGATTCTTTCTTCAAAAAATAGGTGTGTCACGAAAATATCGAAAGCATCTTTTCCTCAAGGCCGATTGGTAATATGAAAAACTCGAAGAGAATAATGTTGCTAACTTTACACACATAATTAAGAATTTCTGTTTCAGTTGATTCAGATTGATTAATTTTAAATTTTATTATTACATTTTCAGTAATAATAATTAATTTTCATCTAAGAAAAAGGTAAAACTGTTCAATCATACCAAAAAATACAAATTTTCAATAGAAGAATTACATTTTCAACCAAGAAAGATTTTTCAATCAATGAAGAAAAAAAAATCTCATCTAAAATGTAGAGTTTTTAAGTTATAAAAAAGAATTTTTGAAAGAAAAGTTGAATTTACAACTCGAAAATAGGCATTTTCTACAAAAATAATTGAATTTTCGACTTAAAAAGACGAGTTTTCAAAAAAATAAGTGAATTTTTAACTGAAAAAGATCAACTTTCTAGCAAAAATGAAATAGCAACACTTTTAATTAAAAAATTTATTTTCAACAAAAAAAAACGAATTTTCAAACAAATATTTTAATTTTTAATGAAATTTCAAACCAAAATTGTTAATTTTCTACCAAAAAAAAAGACAAATTTTGAACAAAAACTAGAATAGTTTAATTTTTAGTTAGAGGAATAATATTTTAAACAAATAAAATATATTTACAGCGAAATAATTGAATTTTGAACCAAACAAATGAATTTTCTACCAAAAAGATTAAATGTCTATGGAAAAAAAAATTTTGACAAAAAATTAAGTTAACTTTTTAGTTGAAAAAATTGTTTTTTAATAAAAACACTAATTTTTAACAAAAGAAAAATTAATTTTCAATAACAAAAAAAATAATTTTTCCACGAAAAAAGGATAATCTTTAACAAAATAAATGCATTTTCAACCAAATATTTTAACTCTTAATGGAATTTTTAACCTAATAGTTGAATTTTCGACCAAAAATGTGAATCAATCACCAAAAAAATTATTATTCTACCACAAAAGTTTCAACAATATACAGAAATTTTGAAACAAGTATGTATTTGAATTTTTAACTAAAGAAGATTAATATTCATCCAAACATGATATAGCTAACTTTTTAGTTAAAAAATTAATTTTTAATTACAAGAAAAACTAATTTTGAACCAAAAAAAATAATTTTCTACCAAAAAAGAATAATTTTAATAAAGTACATGAATTTTCAAACAAATAGTTGAATTTTCAACTGAAGAACATACATGTTGAACTAAACATGGAATAGTTCAATTTTCAGTTGAAAAAATAATTTAAAAAAATGTTAACAAAATAGTTGAATTTGAAAAAAAAAAGATTTTTCAACTGGAATGATGAATTATGAAAAAAATGAATTTTTAACAAAGCAGTTTCACTCAGTAGATTTTTTCTAAGGGAAGGGTAATTAGTGCTCGCGTAGCGCGCAAAATTTTCTAGTTATTTAAAATTTACATTTGTGAAAGAAGGTATTCCTTTCTTTGAATTAAAGCCTCATTTTTTTGATTTAAACTCTCAATAAATAAATAATAGTTAAACTCTTATTAATTGTGCAATTCAAGGACTTGAAAAAATATTTAAATCCACGCCATCCTGGTCAATTCTATAAATTGAAGAATGAATCAACAAATTCAGAGATTTTCAAAATTATATCGTTCTAAAAAATTTTGAGTTAGAAACATTAAAAAATGAAAGGTTAAATTTTTTTTAACCGAACAATTTTTAAATTAGAAGTAAAATCATTTTAATTTTAAGTCCTTACAAATTTATTATTGTTCAATTGTTATTCATGAATCAAAAAGTGTTTTGAAATCTTTTTTAATATCCTGTTAAAATTAATTTTTCAAAATAAAAAGTCATTTATAATTTTCCCAGGAATCTTAAGCAATTTTTTTTACTATCGTAAAACCTTTATTCCCTTTAATTAATACTCTCATGCATAAATCACATGGCACTTGTGAATATATAACCTAAGCTAATCAGAAAGTGTGACAATACTGAAAAAAAATTGGTTGTGAGATTCTAAGAATGATCAGACAAAAAATATCAGTCATTTTGAACGTAAATTACAGAAATATAATATGTAAATTACCTCGAACAGTGTAAAATCACATGCACATAACCTGCTGCTTTCTCCATGCCTCATGTAAAAATAACATGCACAAATTGCGATTTTTCATTTTTCTGTAATTTTACAGAATAGCTGGTATTTTGAGAACAATTTTTCGCAGTAGAATTCAAAAGTTTTCTTGCTTTGGGGAAGATGAATCAGAGACTTTCTGCGTAAAATACCATCATAATTATTTTCCACTAAGAATTCGTCATGTGGTTTACTTTGTCTTCTAGTGTTTATTTCTTCTTCTTAGTGCTTACTTCTTCTTCTCAGTCTCCTTATTCTTAACTAACAATAAATTCTCAGTGCTAATCAACATACACTTTTAAAACAGGATTTATAAACTTCTAACATTGTATGTAACCCAGATTCTATATTTCAGTGACAGATCACGCACGCTTAACGTTCCCATGTGCTACGCTACGTCATTGGAATTTGATTTTCACTTCAGTCCTGTTTTGATCCAAAAAAGTTGTATTTAAACGTCGTTTAGTGGCATTAAAATAAAGTGGTATTAGAATAGAGCCACTCGAGACTATATTTTTGGAGGACTGTTTCAATTACGAACACTAGCCTTGAAATGATACTTTTTTTTACAGTGAACCAAGGGATCTTTTATATTCTTGCATCAACTTTAAATTATGTTGAAGAAAAAAGTTTTACTATAAAAAACCGTATTTTCAAATATTATGCATTACCATAGCTTCCTTACTCTTCAATAAAATGTATTAATATTATAGGTCAATCGATTCTTCTCGAATCAACACATCATTTATATTCTTGCATCAACTTTGAATTATATGCATGAAAAAAGTTTTACTATAAAATCTGCAACCGTTTTCAAGTTATCGTGTTCACAAAAAAGTGTGAAATCCACACACACATCCGGACAATTGCTTAGAACAATGTATTAGACATATTTAAAATTGAGAAAGGTTCAATTAAATGAATATAAAATTTTTGGAAAATGTTACCATTACAAAGCTTCCTCTATAAGGAAGCAAAAGTAGAATTTTCATCCAAATAGTTAAATTTTCAAGCCAGAAAGACCAATTTTGTAGAATACAGTGGAATTTTCAACGAAAAACTTCATTTTTAACGAAGAAACCTGACCTTTCTACCATAAAAATGAACTTTTAATCTAAAAGGACGAATTTTCAACGAAACAATTGAATTTTAGACCAAAAAAGATAGCTTTATCAAAATAGTTGAATTTTGACCCAAGAAGATTAATTTTCTACCAAAAGACGAATTTCCAACAAAATACATGAATTTTCAACTGAATAGTTGACTTTTGAACTAGAAGAGATAAGTTTTCAACCAAAAATGAAACAGTTGAATCTGAAGTTGAAAAACTAATTTACGACAACAAAAAAACGAATTATTAACCAATTCAATTCGACAAAAAAGACGAATTTTTAGCAAAACTGTTAAATCCTCAACAAAATATCTTTTCATTCAACATACTTTGAACAAATAAGATTATTTTTCTACCCAAATAGACGAATTTTTAACAAAATTGTTAATTTTTTTCAGGCTGAAAAATGGAATGTTTTAGAAAACAGTTGACTTTTGAACCGGAAAAGAAGTTTCAACAATAAAGCCAATTTTTAATCAAGAAATATGAATTTTCAACGAAATAGTTTTAATTTCCATCTAAAATAGATCAATTTTTCAACAAACAAAATGCTTGATTTGTTTACCAAATATTTTCATTTTTACCTTATAAAGGCAAAATTTTCAACCAAAAATGGATAAGCTACATTTTCAGATCAGAAAATTGATTTTCAACAACAACAACAAACATTTGGTGAAGAATATAGTTAAATTTTCAAATAAATAATTAAATTTTCTACCAAATTGTTAAAATTTCAAGCCAAAAAGACGAATTTTCTACAAAAGAGTTGAATTTTCAATCAGAAAATATGAATTTTCGACAAAAAAGTTCATTTACGACCAAATAGTTGGGTCTTCAACTAAAATAATGAAAACATTAATTTTTGTTTAAAAAAACGACCAAGAAGAATAATTTTCTACCGAGAAATACGAATTTTCAACAAAATAGGTGAATTTTAAAGCAAATAGTTAAATCCTTAACAAAGTAGTTCAACTTTCAACCAAATAGTTGAATTTTCTAAATAACACGAGAAAGACGAAATTTCAACAAAATACGTAAATTTTCAAAAAATTAATTATCAGTCAAATAGTTGAATTTTTTACAAAAAAAAATTGCAACAAAATAATTAATTTTTTATGAAAGAGATGAATTTCCGAACAAATAGTTGAATTTTGAACTAAAAAAGATAACTTTTCATCAAAAAATGGTACAGTTGAAAAACTAATTTTCAACAAAAAAAAAAACAAACAACGAAATATGAACCAGTCCATTTCAATGAAAAAGACCAATTTTTACCACAATTGTAAAGTTTTCAAGCTGAAAAATGGAATGTTTTAGAAAAAAGTGGATTTATAAACCATAAAAGAAGAATTTTCAACAAGAAAGTAAATTTTCAATGACGAAAGATAAATTTTCAACGAAAAAGTTTAATTTTCAACTACAAAAGTAATCAAAAATGGGATCATTAAATTTTCAATTTGAAAGACTAGTTTTCAACGAAAGTAAACTCATTTTCAAACAGTTAAATCCAACTAAAAAAGACGAATTTTAAAGAAGATTGTAATTGAATCCTCAGCCAAAATTATGAATTTTCGACAAAGAAGATTAATTTTCTACCAAATATTTTGATTCTTAACTTGTAAAGCAAAAATTTTCAAACAAAAATGAAATAGCTACATTTTCAGATAAAAAATTTATTTTTAATTTAAAATTTTTTTTTTTTAAATTAGTTACATTTTCAGATAAATAGTTCAATTTTTTCCGAATAGCTTAATTTTTGTACCAAAGTAGTTTAATTTTGACAAAACATATGAATTTTCAACAAACAAATTCATTTACAATGAAACATATAATAGTTATTATTTCAACAAGGATTTTAATTTATAATAAAAAAAATTGAATTCAATAAAAAATGACGGATTTTCCACAAAATAGTTGAATTCTCAACCAAAACAGATTAATTTTCAACCAAGCAGTTGCAAGATGAATTTTCTATAAAAAAAATGAATTTTCAACAAAACAGTTGACTTTTTAACCAAAAAGGATACTTGTCAACAATATTGTTTAATTTTCAACGAATAATTTAATTTTCAACCAAATAGTCCAAATTTCTACCAAAGTAATTACATTTTTCACCCACAGATATCGTTAAATTTTGTGCCCAGGAGATGAATTTGCAGCTGAAATGATGCATCTCCAAAAAAAAATTTTTTAACAAATTAATTCAAGTTTCAACTAAGTACTTAATTTTTATACCAAGAACTTTAATATTCTACCAAGAAAGTAGAATTTTCAATCAAAGTACATGAGTTTTTAAACAAATAGTTGAATTTTCAGTCAATAAAATTAATGCCGGACCAAGAAAAACGAATTTAAAAAAAAAAAGGTGAATTTTTCACGAAAATATTTTTATTCTCAACCAAAAAGATGAATTTTTGAGCAACAAGAATTATTTCCTACCAAAAAAGATGAATTTTAAACAAAGTGCATGCATTTCCAACAAAATAGTTCAGTTATCCAAGAAAAAGATGAATTTTCAAGCAAGAATCTTAATTTTCTACAATAAACTAAATTTTGACAAAAACTAAGAAAGAAAAATTGTGACAAAAGAAGTAAAATTGTCAGTTAAAAAATTAATTTTTAACAAGAAAAAAATTATTTTCAAGGATATAGTTAAATTTTCAACGAAGCCATTTTTAACTAAAATCCAGAAGATTCTACCAGAAAAATACATTTTTAACAAAGTAGTTCAATTTTTAACCAAGTAGTTGAATTTTCAACTAAGGATGGTATATTTTTTTAAACTGAAAATCAAACAGTTAAACTTTTACTCTAAAAACTTAATTTAAAATTTGAAAAAATTCAACAGCATAGGGTAAACAGGGATATTACCGTCACTGTAACCAGAGAACGACACCCAGGAATAATTGCATTTATTACGAATTTGCATTCTCTAAAACAAATGTCAGTTTATGCAAATGAAGAATTAAGTCATAACCTACATAATCTCATCAAAATCTAAATAAGTTTTCTTTATTTACGGAAAATTTCGATTACTGGGGGGGGAGGGCAGTACCCCAGTTCACCCTAGTTACTTTTTCAACCATGGAGAAGAATTTTCTACCAAAATATTTACATTTTCAACCCAAAAAGACGAATTTTCAAGAAATAGTTGAATTTTCAAAAAAAAATTACTTTTTGAAAATATTGTTGATTTTTCTTCAACATAGATTAATTTGTCATGAAATAGTTGAATTTTCAACCAAGATCATGAATTTAGAAAGACGAAGACAAATATTTTTCAAGTGCATTTCGTTTTTCTTCCACTCTACCCTGAACATTGAAAACAGTATTTTCAAATCATGAATATATAGCTCATAATAACCACTTACTCTCATAATTTTCTCATTATTTTCTATTTCGAATCCTATCACAGAAAACGTTTTTTGTTTCTCCTGTAAAGTTTCATTTTTTGGCTTTATCTAGTTATTGTTTCTAGTGCCTCAATTTATTATTGCCTGGCAGGTTTAAAACTTTTTAGGACAAATTACATATACATGTAATTGTAAAAACTTCTAGATTCAAAGTATCTTATTTTCAAATCACACGTTGCAAAATAATTTTTTTTAATTTCGTAATTTTGGCCTGTTGATGAACAAAAGACTGCTGGGGAGGTTCACTTAGGTGGGGGATTATCATCGACATAGAGAAGAAGCTTTATACCCCAGTATCACGTATCTACCCCAAATTTTGTAAACAGTAGTTACTTCACATGAATAATAATAAACTCGCAATGTGATGTCCATAATAATTGTCAAGACTTTAATTTTCTAAGTTAGAGACTAAGTCTCAAGCTTATCCTTTAAGTTTCCATAATAATGTCAAAGTTTCTATGCAAGTTTCGCCAGGCCAATTTTTTCTTTAGGACTACACAACTGTAAATTACCCCAGATTATAAGTGGATTATGAGGGACTAGTCTGATTACCAAAGTTGTTTCCCCCTCGTATCATCCTGATTTTCTTCATTTTCATCATCTGGAGTCCGAAATAGTGGTTCATTTTCAGGTTCAGTGGAAGGCGGTGACTCAAAGTATAATTGAGGAGTGAGCGAACAAAACATGATAAACCAATTCGAGATGATTCTTAAATAATTAGACACCAGAGATAGAAGAAAATTTCAAATACTGAGATAGCGCAGAATTTTTCCTGAACATTCCTGTAATATACCGATGGAAGTTTCGGAAGATTCCGAAAAGTGTTCCAGGAAGATTTCCGGAAGTAAGCAAATATCCGCGTATCAAGGAAGGTTCCCAAGAAAGGTTTCCCAAGAGAAATTTAATTTAATAACATAATTAAATTAATATGATGCGAAAATTCTCATGAACATTTTCCGAACCTTTCTTGGGAACCTTCCCTGATACGCGGAGATTCACCTATTTCCGAAAACCTACCTGGAACATTTTTCGGAATTCTCCGAAACTTCCACTGGAATATTCTAGGAATGTTTAGGGAAACTTTTGTGGTATCCTGGTAGGATCATATAGAGGAAACCATCTTGGTAGTTATCCAATATTATCGAATTATTGAATCTATTAGCTTGTGTTTTTTATTGGCAGTTTTTATAACATATTGAACACTTCAGTACAAAATAAACGGACATCAATTTGTATTTTTTGAAGGTTACAACATTTTTAAAACCCAATTTTCATGGAATACATTTTTTTGTTAACCAAGGGTCAGTAACCATATTCCTGAAGTCCTGAAAATGCTAAAACTAGGCATGACTCATTTTTTCGAAAAATGGATTTATCATAGATCGTTTACTACTCAATTCACAGTAGATAGTTGGAAACTTTTCTAAAGACGTGGATGACATTTCACGACCCCATTTGGTCATAGGGGTCATAGCAAAAGTTTCACTGTATGCTTTGCATCATAAGTAGTCCGCAGTAAATCCGATTGTATTTCTCATAATGCTTAGGTGTTTGGCTAAAGCACCTTCAAGAGGATTGGGAAGTTTATTGTCTGCTGATGTCAGCGAGGGGTCGACCACTCAGATAATAGTACACTCACTAAATATTTCCATATATTCTTTCAATATTCCCAGATATTCTTTATATTCCCAAATATTCTTTATATTTGTTATATTCCCAAATATTCCCTCATATTCCTACATATTCCCACATATTCCCACATATTCCGAAGTATTCGTAAATATTCGCAAATATTCTGAAGTATTATATTCCCCAACTATCTGATTCCTTCCCTTCCGTTTACCGATTATATTCGTATAGTTTTTTATTTGGTCCCTTATTTCTCACTGATCCCAACTTTAGCATGTAGAGCTACTACACTTTCGTATAATTAATAATTATTTTAATTAAAGTAAATTATTATTATGCATTGCACATGAATTTAATAATAATAATTTACTTGTAATTCATACAAGTATAAAAATTATGATTTACTTCGAATAACTAATTTTGTATTGTTAGTTTAAAATACTTTGAATTTAAAATTGTTTAATTTTAAATATATATATATATATATATTACCTTAATGTTGAAATTGTTTATTGTTCTATTATGACCGATTATTACCTGCAGTTATTAGGTTTTCTAATTTGATATTATTTAATTTTACGTATCTTTTCTTGAATTTAATGAAGTTTTTTAATGCTTAACTTTTAAATGGTCTAATGTGATCTAAGGGGTCTCGCATAGATTACCTAGTTGAATTTCCAACCAAACAAGATGAATTCTCAACAAAAAATGTAATAGTTGATATTTTAACCAAGAAAAGATTTTTATTTCAAATGAAAAATAGTTGAATTGAAAAAGAAGATGAAATTTCTAACAAATGAGGTAAACTTTTAAATAAAAAAGACGAATTTTCATCAAGAGTTGTATTTGAACTGAGAAAGATTTTCCAGTCAACAAAGAAAAAAATTCCCCCAAAATCTTAAATTTTCAAGACAAAAAGATGAGCTTTATACAAAACGGTTTAATTTTCAACCAAATACTGGAATTTTTAACCGAAAAGATGAATTTTCCACAGAACAAGTGAATTTTCAATCCAAAAATATATAATTTCCACAAAAAAGTCAATTTTTAACCAAACAGTTGAATTTTTAACCGAACTGTGAAATTTCCTGTTTAAAAACATTAATTTCGAAACACAAAAAAAACGAATTTTCAACATAGTATTTCAATGTTCAACCAAAGAGATCAATTTTCAACCAAAATTATGAATCTTTATCCCAAAAAAATGAATTTTTAAGAAAGTAGTTCAACTTTTAACCAAGGAGTTGATTTTTAAACCTAAGAAGTTTAATTTTCAACAAAGAATGTAATAGTAGATATTTTAACGAATAAATATTTTGATTTCAAGTAAAAGACAGTTGAATTCAACCACTAAGACGAATTTTCAACAAAATACTTGAATTCTCAACTAAAACAGATGATTTTCAACCAAACAGTTGGATTTATACAAAAAAAATGTACTTTCTACAAAAAAAAATCTGCCCGCTTCGCGGGCACATTCTCATGGCGCGCTTCGCGCGCGGCTCGCTTCGCTCGCAAGTTTGAGCGCGCCTAGGGCGCGCGACTGTTGGATCTCGCGCTTCGCGCTCGATTATGTATTCACCTCGCGCTACGCGCTCGGGCGTATTTGCATCGCGCTTTACGCTCGGCTCCTCTAGATTTTTGAACTTCGTGTTCGACTTCGATGAAAAGAAAAAGTTTGTTTGCAAATATTATAAAATTATCAAAACCTCTACATATTAAGTGATTGTTAAATTTGTTTTTATTTTAAACTGAAAAGGAACTTTATTTACTCAAGGTTCTATCGACCTTAAGGAACACATTCTCATCCAGACCTTCGCGCTTCGCGCTCGATATTTGATTTGAAAATCATTTGAACCGTATGATAGAAACAAAAAAGTTTGAGCGCACTTACGGCGTGCGATTTGGTAAATACACTGAGCGCGCACTTTGTGCTTCGTGTTATATGTTCTTCATATACATATTACTAAATTTGTATTTGATTTCAAATGAAAAGTAATGATATAATTTAGGCGACAAATTTTATTAGTTAACATTTTATTTTAGCTTGTGCCGTTTATCAAAAAAGTTAATTTTTTCATTTTGAATATATTCTTACCACAAAAATTGATTACGGGTTTGTAAGTCTTTTTTGAATGCACAATTTTTGTTCATTTATATGTTTTCGTACCTTGCATTGTTTTTTCAAAAATTTGATTTTTTTACTGTCAATGTTATTTTCACCAATAAAAAAAAAACCACGCATCCTATCGAAACATGAGTCACAATAAATTTGTACCTCTTCCTTGGATGAACAAATTTTGTTTCGGTCATTTTTTCGTAGCTGGTAATATTCGTCTGAAAATTTGATTTTTCTATTTTCAATGCTGTTTTTTACGAATAAAACAAAGACTACGCGTCATATCAAAAAGTGAATGATAAGAAATTTGTAGATCTTTTTTAGGTGCACAATTTTGGTGTGATGATCTTTTCTGGTATCTTGCATAGTTTGACAGCAAAATGGCTTTTTTGATTTTTCATTATTTTTTTGTGCGATAAAAATTTGAATTTTTTATTTTTCAAAAAATTCAAAAAGTTGTTATGAAAATATTATAGGACGTTCAAAAAGCAACGTTTTTCTCCTCTTGACTTTTTTTCATATCGTGCGTTTTTCGG
>CAKNYM010040946.1:6440-31251 GCA_932195095.1 Andricus curvator
CTTATATTGGAGCTCTTGTGTAGACTGTAATTCTAGTCAACCATACTCTTTTTGCATGCGTATGAGTTGAAAAGATATACTGCACAATAAAAGCAATAAAAAACAAAAAGAATCATTGTCTCAAGTAATTTTTTTTTTAATTTGAGCAGACATTATTAGGCTGAGGTTTTCAGTTTCATAACCTCAAAAATCCTACGAAACTATAAGTTTCATGGATTGCATGCAAATCCATATTGCATGTTTGGATTTTTTAATTTTGTGGTTATATCCGAATTATGTAACCTCAAAAGCTTTGTGAAACTGAGTTTCATTCAAATCGCAACATTTGTTTGAAATTATGGTAACTGCCATTTTTTTTTTACTTTGATTGATATTATCGAACCTGTATCCTGTGATAATTTGTAAATCAAATCGATCACACCTGGCGCCACCTGCAGCCTAAAAAAAAAGTTACCAACAGCGAAATTCTTCTTTACCGACAGAGAAAGATAGAAGTCAAACTTCTGCCGTGAAGCCTAAATGCATCGGTCGATATTTATGTTTTTCATAAATAAAATTTTTTCTTCCCCCAACTTTGTGCCTTGCCACACACGGTCATTTACTATTTTTTAATATTTTCCGAAATTTTTACCGCGATATTTAAACTTTTATTTTTAAATATGGGTAAAAAATATTGATCTCAGGACTGACTCGATCAGCTGGTATACTCGTTACACGGCCTTAATACTCTCCTTTTTACAGGGTATATAAGTCTCTAAGATCGATATGCTGCTTTCCCATTAAAATTTTAAAATTTTTCTCAACAAATGAAAAAAATAAAAAAAATAAAAAAAAAAAATTACTAAGCTATTTACGTTGTTAGTATATATATATATATATACCATTAAGCTATTTCCCTTTCGGCGAGCCTCTAGGGGTAAGCGTGACACTACCCGATTCGGGTAGTGTTTCTAGGTTGATAACTTGTAGTAAATAACTACAAGTGTGGGCTCACCACACCCACGGCCGCCAACAGCAACGCAGTAGTATCAGACGGTCACCCATCCAAGTACTAACCGCGCCCAACACTGCTTAACTTCAGTGATCTAACGGGAACTGGTGTTTCCAGCGTGGTATGGCCGTTATAATATAAGTAATATAAGATAACTCACAAGTTCGTGAAATAAAATTATTCTTTTTCTTTTAAACGCACAGATCTTTTAAAAGATAAAAACTTTATCCGTTTAGGGGGGTCCGTTCTATGTTCATAATTATAATGAAATTATAAAGTTCCTGGCGAATATTTGTATTGGTACGCCTCTGACTCATAAGTGAACAAGCAGGTGTGACGAGGGGAGGATTCAAGAAATAATCAGATCATACGATCGATTGCGCGCGCCATCAGCTGATAAGTAGGGGTAGCGTGGGACCAATGCACTTTATAAATATCGATCCCGGTATCGGTACCAAGAGACTTCCTTCTCGACCCTCTGCGAGGAAGGAGGTTCTTCTGGTTCAAATAATTTACCTGTCATTGGAGAGAGAATATTTTAGTTCGAAAAAGCATCACTCAAAGGACGCTATCAATCGGGATTCTCCTTCGACATATTCCAAACGACATCTCAAGGATATTATTTTAATTCTACTTGAATTAAAATAATAGGAGTGAGTTTGTGGAAATCTATTTTTATTTTTTATTAGTTTATGCATGATTGTAACGACTTTGCACTCCATGTTTTGTGGAAACCTCGTTGTGCATGTTTGCATTTAGAGAAGGAAATGAAAAAAATGATAATGTAGTGCGTGCAACATTTATTGTAACGACTTTGCACTTTATCTCACCATAAAGACCTAGTTGTGCATGGTTGCACCAGCTACTGAAATTTGAATTGACAATTTTAGTTTTGGTTTTTCAAAATGAATGAAACCAGAAAATAATTCGTAACGACTTTGCACTTTATCTTATGATAAAGACCACGTTGTGCGAAGGAAATTTTGGTTTATGAATTAGTATTGGAGGAGAATCCTACTTGCTTGTTTTTATATAAGAGTGATTTTCTAAATCAATTCAAACAATTTTAAAATACGCAATCATCTCTCCCTTGAGTGAATCCACAATCTGTGTTTTTGTTTTAAATTTTAATTTAAAACTGAGTGGGAAATTTTTAGATGTGAGGATTAATCTTACTCAATTGTAGTTTTTTTTCTTTCGAATTTGGTTGTAAAATGTTTAGGGCTAGTTGTAACTTCCTATCAGTATTGGAGTCAACTTTTATAGTTGCTTGCAATTTACTGAGCAGGAAAAAGTAAACGCAATTTGAACGAATTTCTCAATGAAAATAAATATCATTGAGACAAGTTCAAAATTGCAACACAACTATTACTAAAAATTCTATAAATTTTAGTAAATTAAAGATCATTAACGATAATCAGCCAACTGCAATTATGATTAAATTGAGAAAGTTAATAAAGACAGAATCGATCCCCGGTTAAATAGACGATAATGTAACAATACATTGTAGATGGAGCAGAACAATATATTTACTTCTCAACAATTTGTCACTATCAACAACAACCTGTCAGTTCTCAAGTCACTGGCTCGGTGAGCAATCCCTTTACTAGCTTAGCTTGACGAGGTTCAGTTTAAAAATTTATTACATATGTGTTCCAAAAACGACTTAGATACTTTTTTTCTCTCCTTTTCAGATAGTTGGAAATAGCTATTTGTGATACAAGTGCGCAAAATAAGCGATTGCCAACGAGTGTAAATTTGTCAGCATGAGCCGGAGGCTCGAAGCACGAGTCGGAGGTTAGCGCACGAGCGAAGCGAGTGCGAAAACGAGGACGAGTGCGAAAAGCTGAAGGCGAATGCTGAAATCACACGAGTCAGCAGTTGCCTGTGCGCACGTGTATCACACGCTATTTTTTGCAACAACCTTCCGAGAAAATTGTACTAAGAGAAAGACAAAGGAAGAATATTTACAGTTGCGTGGGAGGGGGGGGGGGGGAAGCGGTGAAACCCTCAGCGGAACGAAAACAAATTCTAAAAATACGAAATTTTAATTAAATTAAATCGAAATATATGAAAATAACTAATATACTATCTGGTGGAGTACACTCTTCACCAGTTCGATTCGAATCTTTATTTAAGTCCATCTTCTTTTGACAATGAGAAGGAAAATTTCACTTGCACTCTAAACGCGTCGACTTTAACCTCGCACCTGTCATCGCTGTTGCTACGTTGCCCCCGAATTGTCTCGATGCGGAAAGTTGCTCATCTGCAAAGTGCGCATGCGCGTACATTCCGCTGATGTGGAAAGTATATAAGAATCGAACTGCGCATGCGCCAATATCATTCCCGCATTGTTATCCGGAATGAGTCACTTTGCATATAATTTAGCTACATGGAACGGAGTACTTTCGAGGTGGGTGTTGCAAAAAAATCTTTCTGATTGTATGATGTATCAGAAAGATACGGAAATATACGCTGAAGTAAAGGAATTTCCTTCTTTATTTTAAATCAAATACAAATTTAGTCATTTTTATTTGAAAAACATAGAACATAAAATATGGTCGTTGCGAAGCACGGCGAACAAATCGCGCGCCGTAAGCGCGCTCAAACTTTTGGGTTTCTATTATACGATGAACAAAAACGAGCGTAGGGCGCGAGGTTTACATGATGTTTAAACCAAATATCGAGCGCGAAGCGCGAGTATCTTGATGAGAATGTGTTCCTTAAGGTCGATAGAACCTTAAGTAAATTAGTTCTTTTTATGTAATACCCTTCTAGAAATAATTTATTGAAAACAATTCAGAACGATAGAACGAAATTTGAATTGCTTCTAATCGTGTTTCTTAATCGTGTGGGCACGATTGGGAAAGATTGAGTGTTGCAAAGTTTCAATCGTTCCCAATCGGGCCAATCGGTATTAGGACTTCGAGGTTATGAAGTGGCAATTTGATGGCAGCAATTTCGTCTCGCGGGAATTATTTGAAAACGTTTATTTACTTTTTTTCGAGACAACACATTTTAAGCAATATGTTCATGAAAAAAATTGAATAAATGTTTTGTAATAATTTCCGCGCGCTGAGAGTGCTGTTACCAACAAATTTGCCAATGTGGTGAAGTTTTTTCATCAAATTATTCATTTCATTGTCTATAATTTTGTATAAAAAACGTGTAATTTAATCAATAAATTACTTAAAGTATTTTAGGTACAGAACAATTAAAATTAACTGAGAGTAATGGTGCTTTCAAACTTCTGCCTGCCCTCCTGGGGCAGGCAGAAAAGTTGTAAGAGTAAAAGAGATAGAGAGCGCAAAATTGGACAAAAAATACACTCTATCTCTCTTACTCTTACAACTTTTCTGCCTGCCCCAGGCAGGCAGGCAGAGGTGTGAAAGCACCATAAAGCTATTCAGATTCTTTCCCATCTTCTAATATCCTACGGATAATAGCATTTTTACTTGTTAATTCGTTACCCTCTGTCCCACTATCACTCTCACTTGGATTTTTCATCATTTTAATTTAAAATTCTTTTTTTTTTTTTTTGAAACTTCAACTATTTCGTTGAAAATCGATATTCTGCATTTAAAAATTAAACTATTTGTTTGAAAATTTATGTACTTTGTGGAAAATTTGACTTTTTTTGTAAAAAAATAATCTTTATGACTGAAAATTCATCTTTTTGGCATAAAATTCAATTATTCTTTTTCATTGAATGTTTTTTGGTTGAAAATTATATTTTCTTTTAAATGAAAATGTAACTATTATTCCAGTTGAATATTCCATAATTTTAGTTAAAAATTCTTCTCTTTTTTGAACTTTCTTTTGTTGCCTAAAAATTTATTTATTCAATTTTTGGTAGAAAAATTATCTTTTTTAGTTGGAAATTCGTCTTTTGGTAGAAATTCATCTTCTTGGTCCAAAATTCAATTATTCTAGTTAAAGATTCATCATTTCAGTAAAAAATTCATCTGCCTGGTTTAAAATTCAACTATTTCAGTTAAATATTTACAATTTGATTTGAAAATTCATCACTTCGTTTGTTTGGTTAAACATTAATTTTTTTAAATTGAAATTGAATTATTTAAGTTTTGGTTGACAATTTATATTTTTTAGTAAAAATTAATTTTTTTGCTTGAAAATTTAACTGTTTCAGTTGAATATTCATTGTTTTAGTTGAAAACTCTTATGTTTGGATTAAAAATTAATTTTTTTTTCTAAAAATGTTACTATTCCATTTTTGGTTGAAAATTATTTATTTTTTTTTTTTTGGTTCAAAATTCATCTTTTTGATTGAAAATTCAAGTGTTCCAGTTAAATATTCATAATTTTAGTTGAAACTTTTTTTTTAATTTAACTATTCAGTTGAAGATTCATAATTTTATTTGAAAATTCACAACTTTGGTTGAAAATTCAACTTTTTTGTTGAAAATCCGTTTTTTTTTTGTTGAAAATTAATTTTTTCAACTGAAAGTTTAACTATTTCATTTTTTTTTTGGTAAAAAATGGATATTTTTAGTGGAAAATTTAAGTCTTTTTTAACAATTTATTTATTTTGCAATGTTCTGCTTGTTGTGTTCAAGGATGTTCAGAATGAACGTCATGAATTAAAATAAATGTTTCCGTTTTGCGGCAAATATGAATATGTTACTTTTAGTTGACTGGGAAAATTGAAAAACTTGACCGGGAATTTGAAATCGTCCGCCGAATCGCCACCCTTGAAAATTTCTGTGCTCGGGGAAGGAAAACCAGTTGTTGCGATGATTCCTGCATGTATTTAATACAATTTTGAACTATTTCACCTGTAAATACTACAATTTTTAATGTTTAAATTTAAAAATAGTTTAATCTGTAACAGTTTTTAAATAGTGAAATCTCCAAGTCCATTTCTGTCAATTATTGTCAATTCAAAATTGAGTATTTTAAATATTCAAAACTAGAAATTTCCGAGAATTTCAAATCTAACTTATTTATAAATTCAAAATTGTTTTGCTGCATGACATTTAAAAAGATTGGATAAGTTTTTCTACTACAAATTAAAAGAATTTAATGAGTTACCTACACTTTATTTAGTTCGAGTTTCAAAATATTGGCGCCATCCTACGTTCTAATGATTCCAATCGTTTTTAATTGGGTATCCATTATTCTGAATCAGAGGTTAAGTTGTCACTACAGCATTTTGATATTGCGATACTTATTTACAAGCGGTTTTTTACGCTTTCAAACGAAAAATGAATGTAAAAAGAAGTAAATAAACGTTTTACAATAATAATATACTCGCTGAATCAAACTACTACTGCCTACTTGATAAAGACACTATATCAGTCACGCGTCATGTGTGTTACAAACGAAAGCTGCAGAGGGCGCACTGCAGGCAAATGCATTTACTCAATTCAACCCGATTGGAAACAATTGACACAATTAGCAACAATTTAAAACGATTCAACTTTTGATCACTCTTAATCGTTATGAATCGTGTCCAATCGATTATTTCTAGAAGGGTACTGAGATCCCTGCTAGAAATACTCGATTGGACACGATTCATAACAATTAAGATTGATCAAAGTTGAATCGTTTTAAACTGTTGCTAATTGGGTCAATTGTTTCCAATCGGGTTGAATTGAGTAAATTCACTTGCCTGCAGTTCGCCCTCTGCAGTTTTCGTTTGTAACACACATGACGCGCACGTGTTTATAGGTTGGAAATTAAATTTTTAACAATTCAACAAAAATTTCAAGTACAAAAAATAGAATGTTTGTTCAGGCGGTATACCGAATGAAAAGTCGAAATTATGTGGGTCAACGGTACGTAAAAATCATGCCATCTAACGATGTGACAGTGATATAGTGACTTTATCAAGTAGGCAATAGTACTTTGATTTAGCGAGTATATTATTGTAAAACGTTTATTTCCTTCTTTTTAAATTCATATTTTTGACATTTTTTGTTGGAAAGCGTAAAAAACCGCTTGTAAATAACTATCGCAATATCAAAATGCTGTAGTGCAACTTAACCTCTGATTCAGAATAATGGATACCCAATTGAAAACGATTGGAATCATTAGAACGTAGGATGGCGCCAATATTTTGAAACTCGGACTAAATAAAGTGTAGGTAACTCATTAAATTCTTTTAATTTTTAGTAGAAAAACTTATCCCATCTTTTTAAATGTCTTGCCGCATAACAATTTTGAATTTATAAATTAGTTTGATTTGAAATTCTCGCAAATTTCTAGTTTTAAATATTTAAAATACTCAATTTTGAATATTTCAAATAATTTGGTTGGCAATGCCTAATCTTAAAATCTTTGAATTTTAAAGGTTTCACATTTTTTATTTTATAGTATTCGATTGTTCAGAAGGCTTTATGTAATTAAAAAGTTGAATAAATTAACAATAATTGACAGAAATTGACTTGGAGATTCAACTATTTAAAAACTGTTACAGATTAAACTAAACATGCAGAAATCATCGCAAAAACTGGTTTTCCTTCCCCAAGCACAGACATTTTCAAGGGTGGCGATTCGGCGAACGATTTCAAATTCCCGGTCAAGTTTCTCAATTTTCCCAGTCAACTAAAAGTAACATATTCATATTTGCCGCAAAACACAAACATTTATTTTAATTCATGACGTTCATTCCGAACATCCTTTAACACAACAAGCAGAACATTGCAAAATAAATGAATTTTTAAAAAATACTTAAATTTTCTACTTAAAATATCAATTTTTTACAAAAAAAAAAAAAATGAAACAGTTAAAATTTTAGTTGAAAAAATTAATTTTCAACAAAAAAACATAAATTTTTAACAAAATAGTTGAATTGTTGATTAAAGAAGACAAATTTTCAACCAAATACTTGAATTTTGAACCAAAAAAATAATAATTTTTAACTGAAAATGGAATAGTAACATTTTTAGTAAAAAAAATTAATTTTAAACCAAACATAAGAGTTTTCAACTAAAACAATGAATATTCAACTGTAACAGTTGAATTTTCAAGCAAAAAAATTAATTTTTACTAAAAAATATAAATTGTCAACCAATACTTGAATAATTAAATTTCAATTTAAAAAAATTAATGTTTAACAAAACAACGAAGTGATGAATTTTCAAATAAAATTGTAAATATTTAACTGAAATAGTTGAATTTTAAACCAGACAGATGAATTTTTTACTGAAATGATGAATCTTTAACTAGAATAATTGAATTTTGGACCAAGATGACGAATTTCCAACGAAAAAAGATATTTTTTCTACCAAAAATTGAATAAATAAATTTTTAGGCAAAAAAAGAAAGTTCAAAAAAAGAGAAGAATTTTTAACTGAAATTATGGAATATTCAACTGGAATAATAGTTACATTTTCATGTTTAAAAAAATATAATTTTCAACCAAAAAACATTCAAAGAAAAAGAATAGTTGAATTTTATGCCAAAAAGATGAATCTTCAGTCATAAAGATTTTTTTTTTTAGAAAAAAAGTCAAATTTTCCACAAAGTACATAAATTTTCAAACAAATAGTTTAATTTTTAAATGCAAAATATCGATTTTCAACGGAATAGTTGAAGTTTCAACAAAAAAAGATGAATTTTAAATTAAAATGATGAATCTTCCAAGTGAGAGTGATAGTGGGACAGAGGGTGACGAATTAACAAGTAAAAATGCTAATATCCGTAGGATATTAGAAGATGAGAAAAAATCTGAATAGCTTTACTCTCAGTTAATTTTAATTTTTGTTGCACCTAAAATACTTTAAGTAATTTATTTAATAAATTACACGCTTTTTATACAAAATCATAGACACTGAAATGAATAATTTGATGAAAAAACTTCACCACATTGGAAAATTTGTTGATAACAGCACTCTCAGCTCGCGGAAATTATTATAAAAAATTTATTCAATTTTTTTTCATGAACATATTGCTCAAAATGTGTTGCCTCGAAAAAAAGTAAATAAACGTCTTCAAATAATTCCCGCGAGACGAAAGTGCTGCCATCAAATTGCCACTTCATAACCTCGAAATCCTACTACCGATTGGCCCGATTGGGAACGATTGAAACTTTGCAACACTCAATCCTTCCCAATCGTGCACACACGATTAAGAAACACGATTAGAAACAATTCAAATTTCGTTCTATGGTTCTGAATTGTTTTCAATTAATTATTTCTAGAAAGGATAATTAAACCAATATTTTGCTATAGCAGGTAATATGTGTCCGAGCGCGTAGCGCGAGGTGAATAGAATATCGAGCGCGATGCGCGAGATAAACATATCATCGAGCGTTTTTATTAATTTAAATCAATTATTAATAAAAAAAATCCTTAGGAAAGATCACAAATATTTATAATAAGGGAGCGTTCACATATTACGTGACATTACCACACTTTTTTACATTTTCAAAGAGATAAGAAAAATTAAATTATAGGAAAAACTTATTTTGAAGAATTCGAAAAAAAAATTAGAAGCTTTTTAATAAGTTTGAAAGATTTTGAGAATAAATGTTTAAAAATATTTCTGGGATACTTTTTAATGGTTTAGGTTTAATTTTAAAAGAATAATTTTCAGTTTTGAAGATTTCGAAATGTGTGGGAAAAAATATGGAAAACTTTAAGACAATTGTTTTAATTTTTCAGGAATTAACAAAATCTTAGGTAAACTCAATTTTGCAGGGCGTCAAGTGATTTTTTTTAAATGAAATCTAAGAGCAAATTGAAAAAGATTTAAAAAAATTTTTAATTATTCCCTAGAATTTTGAAAGAGTGTAAAAGATTCTAAAGCCAAATTTTGCCATAATGAACAATTTTAGAAGAAATTTGAGTAGATTTAAGATATACGTAGATTTAAAACGATTCAAAGATAAAAAATACTTGTAAGATATTTTAGGAATTTTGTAAGGTTTAAAAAAAAATGAAAAAAATCCTTTAGGTTCCTAGGAAAAATTAAAGTGATTTTTCATTTTGAAAAATTAATTTTCACAGAATATTTGAAAATATTTCACGAAAAATTTGTATAATATACCATTAAGCCATTTCCCTTTCGGGGTAGGCGTGACACTACCCGGTTCGGGTAGTGTTTCAAGGTTGATAACTTGTAGTAAATAACTACAAGTGTGGGCTCACCACACCCACGATGTGCCAACAGCACTCAGTTTTCTCGAATGGTCACCCATCCAAGTGCTAACCGCGCCCAACGCTGCTTAACTTCAGTGATCTGACGAGAACTGGTTTTTCAGCGTGGTATGGCTGTTGGCTGTTGTATAATTCAAAAATATTAGAGGGTTTAACAATTTTTAAATAATTAAGAAAGAATTTCCTTAAGATATATAGGGAAATTTTTTATTATTTTTTAGTTTGAAAAATGAACTTTAAGAGAAAATTGCAAAAGATTTCAAAATATTACAAAATATTTTCTCAAATTTCGAAAAAGAGTAGAAGATTTTAAAGCAAAATGGTTCAATTTTGTAAGATTAAAAAATGAAAAATCGAGTAAGTTCAAGGAATATTTAGAAGATTCGGAGAGATTAAAAAAGAATTTTAAACTGCAAAAGATTGTATAAAAAGGCAGAGTTTTTAAAAAGATTTCAAACCAAACCTTTAGAAGCTTTAAAAGAATTTTGAAATGTATCAAGTGAATAAACAAATTTTCTTAAAATTCGTAGGGAAATTTGGAATATTCTAAGGCAATTTTTTACATTTTTAATGATTTTTCAAAATTTCAAGAAAAATTCGAGTCAGCTAAAAATATTTTGAGGAATTTAAGAGGTTTTGAATAGATTCAAAATATTTAAAAACTTGGAAGCATTTCCGAAAATTTAACAAATATTTTTTATTTCTGCCAAACTTCTAAAAGCTCTGTGAAATCCTTAAAAAAAAATTTTTTAATCTCTTAAATTCTTTTTTGATACATCTGAAATATTCAAAAAGCATTCAGTGTTACATCAAAATATTGTTTTATTTATTTATATATTACACTTATTCTCAAAAAACGTTTTTTTTTTACATTCTCATCAGAGAAGGTATTAGATTTGTGAAAAATTTGACCCCCTCCATTTTTGTCAAATGTCCACGTTTTGAGAAATTCTGAACCCAAAAAACCGGTTTTCGCGAATGTGTCTGTATGTATGTAGATGGGAGGGTCTGTGGGTATGTAGATTTTTGATTTTGTTACCACGATAACTTTCGAAAGAATTGACAGATTGGATTGGGCTTTGGTATACTGTTCAAGTGTTCTAAAATGAAGGTCAAGTTCGTTAGCTAGCCATTTTGGATAACAATTCAAAATGTGAGCGCTTTTTCAAAATATTTGAGACCGTTTTTTTTTCAAAATAAAAATTCTACGTACGGATATTCGTAGTACTAAAAAAGACAAACATTTTAGGCATTGACTTTTTCTGATAAAACAAAAATGACTGGAGTTATAGCATTTACAAAATTCAAAAAAACAAACGAAAATGAACATTTTAAGCCAAACAACACACGATATGAAAAAAATCATGAGAAGAAAAATGTTTCTTTTTAAACACCCTATAATATTGTTATAAGACTTTTTTTAATTTTCTTGAAAAATCTAAAATTCAAATTTTTATCGCACAAAAAAATAATCAAAAATCAAAAATTCAATTTTGCGGTCAAAATATACAAGATACGAAAAAAGATGAATAGACAAAAATTGTGCACTCAAAAAAGATCTACAAATTTGTTATTGATCACTTTTTTCTGCAACGCGTAGATTTTGTTTCATTTGTAAAAAAACTGATTTAAGAATAAAATAAATTAAATTTTTGGACAAACGGCACAAACCACGAAAAAAATTAATAGACAAAATTTGTTCACTCAGAAAAGAGCTACACATTTGTTATTAATCATTTTTTGAGAAGATGCGTAATTTGTGTTTCAATCGTGTAAAATAGCATTAACAATAAAAAAAAATTGTGGAAAAACGACGGAAGGTATGAAAAAAGATGAATAGACAAAACTTGTTCAACCAAAAAAGATCTACAAATTTGTTATACAAATACATTTAAAATAAAAAAATTAACTTTTTGGAAAAACGATACACGATACAATAACATTTTATCTAACATAAATTTTCGCCTAAATTACATTTACAAATTTTCTTAGAACCACTACTTCACGCTAGGATGCATATTTTCGGTTCATATCGTAAAAAATAACATTGAACATAAACAAATTAACTTGATGGAAAAACGGCACAAGTTGCAATAAAATGCATAATAACAAAATGGTTTTTTTATAGGATGCGCATTTTTTTTCAATTATAAAAACAAGACAAGGAAACTACGTCTGTTTTTTATATCAATGCATATTATGAATTGTCCTTAATATAAAATCTCTAAACGATATTCCTGATTTCGATAGTCACGATTATATCGTTTGCGCCTGCTATGGGTGTGACACGAGGCATCAGTGCGTTAGAAAGTGATGGAACATGTCACGTTTCGATGGTCACGATTATATCGTCTTCGCGGCTATGGGTGTGACACGAGGCATCCGTGCGTTAGAAAGTGATGGAACATGTCACGATTATTTACTTTCGCCTGCTACATGCGTGTGACACGAGGCATCAGTGCGTTAGAAAGCGATGGAACGTGTCACGATGTCACGTTCTTCAGTTGGATTCATTTGATCCCAACGGAGCCGCCTTGATCTGCGCTTGCTTGGATTGTAGTGACGTTCATTGGCTACAATGCGCGTCTGCATTTAAATTTTAAATACGGACGCAAACTAGAGCCAATGAGTGCCATTCAATCGAAGCATGCGCATGTCTTTTGGGATCACTGCTGGAAATAGTATAAGCGAATTGAATCGTAGTTCGAGTTCGAAAATGCGACAACGTGTTTCTTCGTATTTAGTAATGTGATGCGCCTGTTTGTATACAAACTCGTGTACGTTTCGGTTCTACTTTTTTAAAATAATTAGAAGAATTTGAAATATTTTGAGATATTATGAAAGATTTTAAGGAGTTTTCAATTCATTTCAAAAGATTTCAAAGTGATATATATTGTAGGAAAATATTTGACAGAATTTCAGAAGATTCCAAGAAATTTGTTATTTATTGTAATAATTTGAAGGGACTTTAAAGGACTGGGCATATTTTAGGGCATTTGAAAAGAATCCAAGGCATTTGAAATTCCAAAAGATTTTAAAGGGTTTGAAATATTTTAGGATATTTTAACAGATTTCAAGGAATTTTCAACTGATTTTAGTAATTTAATTGATTCAAAAGGATTTGAAATATTTTAGAGTATCTTAAAAGATTACAAGGTTTTTTCGGAAGCTTTAAAATGTTTCGAGTAATTTGAAAATATTTTAACTAAATCATTAGGACATTTTAAACGATTGCAAGGAATTTTCAAGAGTTCTAGAAAGTTTTAAAGTGATTTGAAAGAACTCGAAATATTTTAGGGAATTTTGCAGGTATTTGTTTAAACAATTTCGAAGGATTTTAACGGATTAGGAGAGTTTTAGATAATTTCAAAAGAATGAAAGACATTTTCAAAAGATTTATATAATTTAAAGTAGTTTACAAATTGTTTAGAGGATTTGAAAACTTTAAGAGTATTTCAAATTATTCCAAGGAACTTTCCATTTATTTCAGTAATTTAATTGATTTCAGCAAATTTGAGATGTTTTATAGTATTCAAAAAAAATTCACGGCATTTGCGAAAGCTTTGCAACAGTTTAAGGGTTTGAAAACTTTTAGAGTAACTTGAAAGATTTTAGGGAATGTTTAAAGATTCGAAGGAATTTTTTTTATTTCAATAATTTGAAGAAATTTAAAAGGATTGCAAATATTATAGGGTGTTTTGGAATAATCACAGGCATTTTCAAGAGATTTAAATAATTTAAATGGATTTCGAAAGATTTTGAAGGATTTGAAATGTTTTAGGGTATTTTAACAGATTCTAAGGAATTTTCAATTGATTTCAGTAATTTAATTGGATTTCAGAGGATTTAAAAAATATCAAGTGATTTTAAAGATTTCAACTGAATATATATTTTAGGAAAATATTTCAGAGAATTTCAGAAGATTCCAAGGAATTTTTTTTTATTTCAATACTTTGAAGAAATTTTAAAGGATTGGGCATATTGTAGTGTATTGTAAAAGAATCCAAGGTATTTTAATGAGATGTTAATAATTTCAAGAAATTTTAAAAGATTTTAAAGGGCTTAAAATATTGAAGGGAATTTTGAAGGATTTCAAGGAATTTTGTATTTCTTTCAATAATTTGAAATAATTTTTAAAGATTAGAAACATTTTCGGGTATTTCAAAAGAATCCCAGGTATTTTCAAGAGATTTCAACAATTTGATGGAATTTCGACAAAATCAGAGGATTTTAAAACTTTTAGAGTTTTCTTCAACATTCCAAGGATTTTTCATTTCATTTCAGTAATTTAATTGATTTCAGAGGATTTGAAATATTCTAGAGTAATTTAAAAGATTCGAAGGTATTTTCGAAAGCTTTGAAATGTTTTCAGTGATTTTTAAAGTTTTAAAGGTCTTGAAATATTTTGGGGAATTTCTAATGAATCCAATGATTTTTTTTTTATTTGAATAATTTGAAGGAATTCCAAAGGATTAGAAATATTTTAGGCTGTTTTTAAAATTTTCATTTTATTTTAAAGAGATTAACAAAATTTCAAGAATCCAAGGAATTTTCAATTGATTTCAGTAATTGATTTCAGAGGATTTTAAATATTTTAGAGTATTTAAAAATATTTGAAGGCATTTCAAAAAAAATTTCAAGTTTCAATGAATATAAAAGAAGTTTCAAGGATTTGAAAATCTTTAGATTATTCTAAAAGATTTCAAGGAGTTTTCAATTAACTTCAGTAATTCAATTGATTTCAGAGGATTTGAAATATTTTTTAATATTTTAGAAGACTCCAAAGCATTTTCGAACGCTTCAAAAACTTTAAACTTTCAAGTAATTTTAAAATATTTCAAATAAATATTTAAGGAATTTGAAAAGACTCCAAGGCATTTCCAAGAGATTTCAATCATTTAAAGGAATTTTAAACAATTGTAAAGAATTTGTGAACTTCTAGAGTATTTTAAAAGATATCAAGACATTTTCGAAAGTTTAAAAAAGTTTCAAGTGATTTTTAAAGAATCAAAGGATTTTTTTTTATTTCAATAATTTGAAAGAATTTCAAAAGATTGGAAATATTTTAGGTTGTTTTTAAAATTTGCAAGGGATTTTGAAGAGCTTGAAAAAATTCAAGGAATTCCAAAATATTTTGAAGGATTTCAAATATCTTAGGGTATTTTGAAAGATTCTAAGAATTTTTAAATTTATTTCAGTATTTGAATGTCACTCATAGGATTTAAATTATTGTATGGTATTTTAAAAGATTCTAAGGCATTTTCAAGAGCTTTAAAATGTTTCAATCAATTTCAAAAGATTTCAAAGTATTTTAAAACTTTAAGAGTATTTCAAAAGATTATGATGAATATTTAATTGATTTCAGGTTTTAGGGTATATTAAAAGATTCCAAGGAATTTTTAATTTATTTCGGTAACCTGATAGGATTTAAAATGATTAAAAATATTTCAGGGTACTTCAGAAGATTCCGAAGCACTTTCAACAGACTTACAAATTTTAAGGCATTCCAAAAGATTTTAAAGTTGTTAAAATATCTTAGGGTATTTTTAAAACATTTCAGTAGTTTAGAAACCTAATTTTGATTTGTGAATGTGTTTCATGCTCTTTTTGCATAAAATTATTCATAAGAAAGTAGATTTCATTTCGATTTCAAATTTAAAAAAAACGATTCTCCCCATTTGAGGGCTTTTTAAAAGGGCACTTTGAGAAGGTTACAATAAAAACATTTCTAGGAATTCCCAAGGATTTGACTGATTTTAAGGTATTTGAAAAATTTGCATAGACTATTAAAAAGTTTCCTGGAATTTTGGAAAATATGGAACGATTTCGTAGGGCCTATTATGATATCTCGAAAAATTTCAAGTGATTTTGTAAGATTTCCGAGGATTTCAATGATTTTAAGGGATTTTGAAAGCTCACAAGGTATTTTTATAAAATTTCCAGGATTTCAGGTTATATATAGATTTAATGTAATTTCAAGGGATATTATAATATTTAAATAGATTTCTAAGAATTTATTCACAAGAATTCATGGATTTCGTATGATTTCAAAAAGATTTTCAAATATTTCAAGGTATTATCAAAGATTTCAAGAATTTGAAAGATTTAAGGATATCTTAAAAGATTCGAAGGAATTTTCAATTAATTCAAAGAATTTGAAATATTTAAGGTATTTTTAAAACCCAAAGGAATTCCTAAGAGCTTTAATACATTTCAAGGCATTTCAAAAGATTTAAAAGGATTTGAAATATCTAAGGGTATTTTTAAAAATTTCAAGGGATTTTCAAGAACTTAAAAAGTTTCAAGTGATTTCGAGAGATTCCAAAGAATTTGAAATATTTTAGGGAATTTTAAATGATCAACAAGTAATTTATAATTAAAATTTTAAATTAATATGAAAATATTTGTATAAATTTAATATCTCATCATATTTTAAAAGATTCCAAGGAATTTTATAAAATTTCCGAGGATTTCTCTGTTTTATAAGGATTTTAAAAGCTTTCTAGGTTTTTGAATAAATATCAAGGATTTTAAGAAGTATTCTCAGAATTATAGGAATTGCACGAGATTACATTTCGAATTCACCCTGAATTCTTATAAATTCTTTTGAATTCTGCAGAATTTTTTGGATTTTTTTTTAATTCACGTGAATTCTTTAAAACTCATTTAATTCTACTGAAGTCAATGTATTTTTTCATTTCTTTTTAGTTTTTGTCTAATTCATCTGGAAGTCGGCACTTTATCAAATTCTTTTAAATTTTCTAGAATTTTCCTGAACTCATTTTAAACTTACTGAATTCAATGCATTTTTCATATTTTTCATTTCTCTTAAATTTCACTAAATTCACTACAATTTAACTGAAATTAAGGAAATTTTGTGTTTTTTTTTAATCTTCCTGAATTTAAGTTGAATTGTTTTAAAGTCTTATGAAATTATCTTGAATTCGTTAAAATTTACCTGGAATTTTTATAAATTTCATCGAGTTCTTTGAAATTCTTTTTAATTCAAAAGGACATTAGTTACATTATTAATCCTCATTAGTCACTGATAGTCACTTTTTGGGTAGGGAATTAATCGCTTTTGGTCAATCCTTTTGTTTAAATATGTCAGTCTTTAAATTTTTTCAAGAAAATTAGGCTGTGGCAGCCTATAAATTGAAAATGTATAAATTCAAATTTGTTTTAATGCTATTTTAAAAGATTCTATATGTAAATGAAGTTACAAGTTCAGAATTTTGGTCTTATTAATGGCCAGGGAATTTTGAAAATGAAGTTTTGTGGAAACCCTTGTAATATATATATATATATATATATCTTAATGAAACCAGGGTGACCGCAGATTAGGGAAGCCTCAAAAATCAGGGAAAAGTCAGGGATTTTGAAAAAATGGCAGAAGTCAAGGAATTTCTGTAAGAAGAACTTCAAGTCTCTGTCAAAAGTAATTAGGGCTGCCAAACAGTCACTTTCAGAATTTTATTGAAATCATTTAGAATATTTCAAAAGATGCCAAGAATTTTTTTTAATAGATTTCAATAATTTGAAAGGATTTTAAAGATTTAATATTTTTCTGTTTGTCATTCCAAGGAATTTTCAAGATCCTTAAAAAGTTTCGAGACATTTTGAAATATTTGAAAGAATTTAAAACATCTTAAAATGGGTTTAAAGATTTTAATGCACTTTCAAGATATTATTAATTTTTAAAGGAATTTTAAAGGCTTTTAATATCTATAAGAGAAATAAAATTTTTTTCTGGAGTTTTCAAGAATTTTGTAGACCTTCGGAATATATGAAACTATTTCATAGGACCTGCAAGGTTTCAATATATTTTAAAATATTTAAATGAATTTCATGAGATTTCCAGAAATTTTAATGATTTTAATGGCTTTTAAAAGCTCTCAAGATATTTTAATAAATTTTCAAGGATTCAAAAAAATATTATAAACTTGTATTCAACTTCACGGGATTTTATAATATTTTAATGTATTTTAAAGAATTTATTCACAAGAAGTGAGGGATTTTGTAGGTTTTCACAGATTTGAAGAGATTTTCATATATGTTTTGCAATTAATTTGAATTCATTTGAAAGTCACCCTGAATCATTACTAATTGATTCAGAATTCTTTTATTATCTCTTTCCAATTTTTGTAATTCATCTGAATTCTTTTAAATTAAATCAATTTAGTTCAATTAAATTCAATCAATTTTTTTTTAAATTTTCAGTTTTTGTTTCATTCGTTTTGATGCACATATTGGCTTTTAGTCACTTTTTGGATTAGAAATTAGTCTTGCTGCAAAAAACGTCGAATTAAAAATTATTGCTTCACACTCACGAGATATTCTCTGGAAATCTGTTTTTCAACTACATCGCATTCAAAATACAATACCTTCGAATAATTGTCAATCCGACGTTTTTTGTAGTGCACTTTTTTCGGTTCAAATAGGTCACTTTTTAAAAAAAAATTAGAGCAGTGGCAACCTTTAGAATAATAAATTGCAAATCCAGGTCTCGGGCTCAACACACTATTGACACTTTTTTTTAAAGGGATGACGCTGTTTTGCTACTATTTCGAAGAAAATACACTAAAGACACTATTTTAAACTCAAAAACACGAATTTATCAACCAAGAAAGATTTTTCAAACAATAAAAAAAATGTCATAAAAAATGTTGATTTTTCAAGCCAAAAACATTGGCTTTCCACAAAACTGTTAAATTTTTAACTAAATATTCAAATTTTCAATCAAAAAGATGAATTTTTAAACAAGAAGATTAATTTTCTATCAGAGAAGAAGAATTTTGAAGGAAATATGTACATAAATTTTTAACCAAACATTTGAAATAAACTAACTACGTACTTTGAGCAATGGATTATATCTACTAATAAAAAAATTAAACTATTAGATGAAAACAATGAGTACAATCGCAGAATATATCAGGTAGAAAATATTTTTCTTGGTTAAATTATGCGATATGTCAAAATAAATTATTTAAAAAAAACTTAAAAACAGATTTCCGCAGAAGGGAAAAAATTATATTTTTTTGAAATTTCTTTGTTTATTTCAGCTTTTAATAAGAAAGAGACTGTAACGTTTATAAAGGCCTGGAAAGTTCTATAGACAGTATAATTTTCTTTTTATAATAAAAGAATTGACTTATTTTTACGTAAACAACAACAGATTCGATAAAAATTTTCAAGTATAAAAAGTTATACTAAAATACATTTTACTTTTTCGCAATAACTTGCAACATTTACGATAAAAATTAGAAAATTAATTTTTTATGCAAAAAATTCACTACATCTCTCAATGCATAATAAAATATCAGTGGCAAATGGATTATTATTGAGCAAAGACAATAATTGCCGAGCAAATAGACAACTTAAAAATTTGTTATGATATTTCTTAAAAACTGAAAGATTGGTAATTACTGCCATTGTTCTATGTATCATTCATTTTCTTCAATTTTGTACAACTTATATAATAATAAAATTTAATATTATTCGTAGCATTTATCAAATTGAAATTCATATACTCATATACATGCTATAACGAACAATTCACAATTTATTTTATAAATAATATTTCTTTTAATATGTAAAATGAAAAATTTAATTACGGCAATATAATTTACAAATAAATTAAGTGTTAAACAAATTTGAAGAGTAAATTACAATAAATTGAATTATGATTATATTCACAATCCTTTCCGGATGATAAAGATGGCAGAATTTACCTACAAATAAATTATGAGAAATCTATTTATTACTCCTTCAACAGAGAAAAAAAGGAAAAGGAGCTCCTTATTGGAGGGTAAAAACATCATACTTGGTGCCTTCTAATTATTTTATACAAATATTTTGTAACATTAATTAAATATAAATGTCATAGAAAACATAAGTAATTGGCTCATTCTTTTTCACATAAAAAATTAATAGGCGCGCGCCTTGGCGCGCGCAAGACTACTAGTAATAATATACATTTATTGAAATGATATAAAATTTTCACGGTAGCTGAGGATAAAATTAAATGCAAAATCAGGAACAAATATTAAAGTAATCATGATAAATGCAATTTGTACTTTATTTTGCAATATCTAATAAGCAATCACAGGCCGACGTACAGAAATAAATATAATATACATTTGATATAATAACGTTGAACATATAATGTAGAAAGTTTTGCATTTTGGACAAAATCAAGTGCGAAGCACGAGGTACGTGATTAGAGTGTTTCGTTAAAGCCGAAGGAGCTTTAACAAAAGAGAATTCACAATAACCAAATTACAGTTGTCGATACATTGACCTTTAATTTTAAAAGGTGTGTGCACAAATAAGGGGAAATACAAAGACCGAGCGCGTAGCGCGAGGTAAATACAGTATCAAGCGCGAAGCGCGAGAACCAACAGTCGCGCGCCCTAGGCGCGCTCAAACTTGCGAGCGAATGTATTGTGTTTTTACAAACACAATAGATTACATTCTAGAGCTTTAAAAAAATAAAAATTAAATAATATCAATAAATGTTTAAAATTTGTAACAATTACAATTGTTTATAAAATAATTAATTACATTAGCAAAATAAACAATAGAAAAATATTAATACAATTCAAACTGTTTTTAAATTACTCATCTTTAGATTCAATTTTCCTAATAATAAATTACATGTTTTCATGAATTTTTATTATTATTAATTACAGCTGCGCTTATCGTTACTGAAAACTATGTTCTTCTATTATTTTTATGAAAAGTATCAAGTTTTAAATTAATTTTACTATTTTTGCTATACATGTATACCATTAAGCCATTTCCCTTTCAGGGTAGGCGTGACACTACCCGATTCGAGTAGTGTTTCTAGGTTAGTTTCTTGTAGTAAATAACTACAAGTGTGGGCTCACCACACCCACGATGTACCAACAGCACTCAGTTTTCTCGAATGGTCACCCATCCAAGTACTAACCGCGCCCAACGCTGCTTAACTTCAGTGATCTGACGAGAACTGGTTTTTTCAGCGTGGTGTGGCTGTTGTTACAATGCAAAAACAGGCCTACCTGATCGGAGCGCCATCTATTGCATTTATTTGAACTACGATACCCCTCTGGATGCTAAGACAACAACTACCACATACACATACACGGGCGATGCATAGGGCTGCTTTTGGCGAACTTCGCAATACAGCGAAAAAGAAGGAAGCGCGGAAGAGCGGGAACTGACAGATTTCGTGTAGCCATTTTGGAATATAGACCGGTGAGACGCTTGCTCGCTCCAAGCTGTCTTTTTGAAGGAAATATGACAGAATTATGATGAAAATCAAATTCTTCAATAAGAATTGGAGTGTTGTGGATTACGAGGAATCTCCGGAACACAGGACAAAGCTCAGGTTGGTGATGTTTCGTTCTTTCTTCACCTTCTCATTCGTCTCTCCATTTTTGCATATTGAAATGTAGAATTCTTATTTTACTCAAAGGCTTTTTCAATAATTAAATTATGTTGAATTACTTAATCTCATTTATGTAGTTTTAAGTCTAGTTTGCCGTAATCAATAGTCGTGAATCTGATACTTTAATAAATAAGTCTTTTAAATGCTTTATAAACCAATTCTATGCTTTGATAAGAAACCTGGGTCAGTATTCATCCCTTCGAAATCTCTCTCCTTTCGAGCTTGCCCGTAAAACTATTAGCGAATTCGGTTATCCTGCACTGGTGCACTCCAGAGCACTCCGACCTGCTTCGAAGCAGGTCGAAGGGAGAACGTGAGAAGAAGTAAGAGGGAGCAGGTCGTAGTGCTCTGGCGTGCACTAGCGCATGATAACTGAATTCGCTATATCCTAGATAACAATGTGAAACGCATATGCGACTCACAGTGCACGCACGCAGGCGGATTAATCCGCACGCGTGCGTTCACATCGGATGACAGATGCGTCTTCATATGAGACGCATATCGCTCGCACGGGTGATGGTCGCACGCGTGCGTGTGAAATGCGATCATCGTGCGACTGTACCCTGAATCCTAAAATACTATTTATATATTCAAATATCTATGTCAACTAAATAAATTGTTATTTTGGATTTACAACCAAAATCAAATTATAGTTTTCAACCATGATTTTTCCACTTCACCCGATGGAAAATCACACAATTTTGAAGGTTATATATTTAGCGTCGTGTAAAGGGTGCAAAGCGTGGTATAAACATAGTATAATCAGGCCATCTGACTAAATGTGATTCTACACTGTCCGAGTTATTCTAAGTTATTTAAAATATTATCTTTCTATAACATTGATAGTGAGCACGATTATAATGGCACGATAATATAAGAAAAAATAAGGTTATGTAAAACGCAGAAAACTATAAAACAAAGCGGTAAACGCGGGCTGATGGTGGGAGACTCCGGAAGACAGAGCGGGGAGACTAAGTGGGCGCGCGACGGTTATCATCATTTCAAAGATATCATTTTCAACAACTGAGCGCGCTTTTTAAACTTCTTATCTCAACGTGAAAGTATTAACATCATTATAAAATTTATTAAAATTCACTAGAAAATTGAAGATCTATCAAAGTATTTAAAAAAGAAGTACTCAAAATTAGGAAAATTCGATTAAACATTTAAGTTGGATTTCTGCAAATACTTGAACAAATTTCTAAACAGAAATTCTAAATTTTATGAAATTAAAATTACAAATTGCAGTTATAAAAAATAAAAAGTATTTCCTGGGCTATTTGAAATTAAAATTCAAAATCATAATTTTACCAACATTCTCATTTTAAAAAAACTCATTTAAAATTCAAATTGGGAATTTTCAAAATATTATTTGAATACAAAATAAACATTTTTGATTAATTAGAATTTTTTAGATATCCCAATAAAGTTTAAATTCAAGTTTTTAAATAAATAAAGAACGTCGAAGATATTAAAATAGTACAGGCATGCGTTTTTGGCAGCCTATTCTCATATTATAAATATATATAAGAAAAAGTTAGAAAAAGTATTTGGAAATTTTTCACATTTTGTTCCATGAAAAGGCGGACCAATAATTTTTATTATTTTCTTCATATGATACAATTTGGAATATTTCAATTTTGATAAATAAACAATATCTAAGATCTAATTAGATCATTATTATGGAATTATTTATTATCTACAGGATGAACGCACGCACTCTACCTACCGATCACAGCATTGCGACAGTTGATGGCGACATGCGTGCGTTATGACTCGCACAGCGTGCCTCGCACGCATGCGAGTACTGTGCGTCGCACGATTGTTATCTGGGATATTTCTCTTGACAGATTATTTCTTAATTTCAATCAAAAATGACATACATACATACATAGATTAGCAGTTCGAACTCGAAAGTTCATTGCCTCACTACCCGATTCGGGTAGTGTTTCTATGTGGATATTTACTACCAATGTGGGCCCACCACACCCACGACGGGCCAACAGCACGCAGGTATTCCTGAACGGTTACCCATCCAAGTACTAACCGCGCCCAACAATGCTTAACTTCAGTGATCTTACGAGAACTGGTGTTTTCAGCGTGGTATCGCCGTTGGCCAAAAATGACATTGAATATTTAATTTAAAGTTTTGATTGTCTATGTACCCTCAGTGGCGTCTCCACAGACGCCTGGCGCCCAGTACCAGACATTTGTCTGGTCATTCCTTGTAATTTTTCAGATTTATGACAAACACACGTTGGGATGTCCGTGACGAAGAATCAAGGTAAATAATTCTCCACCTTACTTTGAAAATCCTGTCACACCGGTCGATTTTCCTTTTCCACTTATATTTCACCAAATTAAATTTAGGCCAGGCAGCAAGGTGTTAAAAATGGAGTTACCTGAAAAAAATGATGAAGAGATAAAAATTGGTAATATAGTACATTTCGACATCCTGAAAAATATACTAAGTTTGCGAACATCTCCCCGTTAGGCTTCGCCGCCGTTTTGAAAAATGGTGCCCAAAACACGTTTTTATTTCTTCAAAATATCTCCTGTTTGCTGCATACTACAAGAAAGAAATCGCAACACAAATTATAGTGGATAAAATTTGTCACAACTTTTGTTCAACACATTTCTTTGTAAAATAAATATTTTCAGAGTTAAGTGCTATGTTATTTGTAGTGTATTTATAAAGACTGCATCAATGTCCTATAATCACCTGAAATTGAAGTTATTATCGATTAATTAGAATAAATTTAAAGGAAATTTTTTGAGTTTCAATCGTGTACAAAACTATGAATCTTGTCGACGTTTCGTGAACATTGCAGTTCACTTCTTCAGGGCTAACCTGAAACTGAAGTTTCAGGTTATGTTGTTCTTATATATACTCTACGATGCCTGTGATTGGCCAGAGCGCCCCGCCGTGGGGACTGGTCGAACTTGATTGGCCAATCAAGACTTTTTTTTAAAACTCGGGAGGATGGCAAGCCAAATCGGATTGGTTAAATTATCTATTGTCCCTATTGATGTTATTTGGTGTTTTAAGATTTCGATTGCTTCTCTATGTTTTTTTGGAAAAATATTGTACGTTTCTGAGATGACGGTTGTTTTGTGGAATAAAATGCTATGTCCTGTTCTGATATGATGCTCAGCTAGTGCTGATCAGCCTCTGGTCACTCAATGCTTTAAAAATGCAGGATGATAGTCGTCAGTGGCAGTTATGGAGACAGCTCTGTATACAAGGGAGTTGATGATCCCACCACA
>CAKNYM010040947.1:0-16634 GCA_932195095.1 Andricus curvator
TCCTCTATCCGCAACCTGAGGACGCGCTACGTAGTGGTGATAGGAAAACGTTACAATTTTAATTGTTCTATTCAACAAATTTTTAATAAATGTAAGTGAAATTTTTGAATTTTGATGCATAAATAACAGTTATCAATTTGGAAAAAAATTGAGTTAGTTTAAGAGATATTTACACGTTTTGAGAAATTCAAAACTTAATTTAAAACTGGAAAATATTTTGAAAAATAAAAAACTAAATTTAGATTTCTGAAGATTTCAAAATGAAATGTTGAAACTTCTCAAGGATATTTAAAGGTTTTAAGAAATAAAAATAAATTCTTAATTTTGTTGGGAAAATTTGAAATGCCTTTTTATTTTGAAAAATTAATTTTAAGAGAATATTTAAAAAGATTTAAAACAAAGTTTTCATATTAATAAATGACAATTAAACAATTATTAATTTGGAAAGTAATCGAGCAAATTAAAAATATATTTAGAAGTTTTGAAAAGATTCAAAAATAATTCAAAACGTGTAAAGATTTCAAACCATTTACCATAATAGACAATGTAGATTTTTGAATATTTTGAACACAAAATTTATAAGCTTTTTAAGCAATTCAAAAGGTTTTAAATGAATAAAAAATTTGTATCAAAATTCCTAGAAAAACTAACAATAATTTTGTTAAATAAGAATCTGGATGATTTTATGGTAGTTCTTCTACTTTTGCAGGATTTTAAAAAAATTTTGGAAAAATTCGAGTTCCAAGATAAAAAGTATCTATTTGTTGAAAATTCAACTTTTCAGACTGACGATTCAATTGTCTTATATAAAATTTGCCTTTTGGTTTGAAAATTCATATTTCATTGTCGAAAATTCAATTTTTTTGGTTAAAGATAAATCTTTCTTTTTTTACATAATTTTGTTGATAAAAAGTCAACTATATGCTAACAAATTCGTCTTTTTGCTAAAAAATAATTTTTTTTTTATTCAGCTATTTGGTTGAAAATTCATTTTTTTTCATTGAAAATGATGTTTTTGTCAAAAGTTCCATTTTTCAGGTTGCTAATGCAACTGCCTTTTTGAAAATACCTCTTTTATGGTAGAAAAATAATCTTTTTTGTTTAAAAATTTATCTTTCTTGATTAAAAATGCACCTTTTTGTTGAAAATTTAACTGTCTTCTAAAAAATAGTTTTTTTTTCTTGAAACATCGACTATTCGGTTTAAAATTTCTTTATTTTGATGAATTTTTTGTTTGTTTGTTGAAAACTCAACTATTTGCTTAAAAATTCATGTTTTTTTTGCTCGAAAATGATCTATTTGTTGAAAATTCAAAATTTCAGGCTGACAATTCAACTGTCTTCTAAAAAATTCGCCTTTTTTTAGCTGGAAAATTAAACTATATGGTGAAAAATGCATTTTTTCGGATAAGATTTAATCACTTTTATTTAAAAATTAGACCATTTGATTGAAAATTCGTCTTTTTGGATACAAAATTCGACCTTAGGGATTGAAAATTCATCTTCTATGGTAGGAAAGTTATAATTTTAAGTGTAAAATTCATCTTTCTCGGTTGAAAATTACTGTTTTGTTAAAAAGTTAACTGTATTCTAGAAAAATTTTCTCATTTGTTTGAACCTAATATTTTTTTTTCAGCTAAAAATATTATTAATTATTATATTCCGAATATTTAAAAAGGCTTCAAACAAATGTTAATGTATAAATTAATGTTTCTAGCTTAAAATTGCTCAAAATGATATAATTTTGAAAATTTATAAATTAAAAGTTTAAAAGTTAAAATTTTGCAGTTTAACGGATTTTAATTTCAAAATTTTCAGTTGAAATGTGTTAAAAGCTTTTTTTAAGCTGTAATTTTGAAAGTTTAAAATTCAAAAGTGTGTATTTCACCAATTCGTTCTCAATTGTTCAATTTTCATTTTCAGTCAACAAGTTGTTTCTTTTTCGACCTATGATGACAAATATTGAGAATATTGCAATTACATAATTTTAAATGACATATATGGTGTCCAATCGATCGCTATGTATTTAAAGAAAAAAAATTTTTTAAACGTAAGATCCCGAGTAGAACTATTGATTCTCTGTTGATTCTCCAACATTCTCCATTTCCGAGGACTTGGGAGAATCAAAAGAGAATTAAAATCAATGTAATCTTGATCCTCTCTTGATGCTCTTCTCCTGCAGATATTTCCGTTTCTGCATCTTGGAGGATCAAAAGAGTATCAATGAAGATTCTCCTTACATCCTCTATGATTCTCCATTTACTAATATATATATATATATATATATATATATATATATATATATATTTTTATGTAAGGGCACTTGTGGGGTCCATGTAATTTTTGTTTTGTTTTTTGTATATATAGGTAGAGAGGGTTATATATAGGCATATATATGTAATATATACGTTTTATATACGTTTGAAACTGATATATAAACAAATTTGTATTTAAATATGCAAGGTGTCTTGTGGGGTCCAGCCAGCCACTTGGACTGTGGATTGCTCAGGTACACAGCAGCCACTACTGCGCAAGTGCACGTAGTGGCCAAAATCAGAAATTTACTGTTCATAATCCATTACAGCCTCTATTTCTCGACCGTTTTTGATGTTTTTTTTCCATGTTTAGCATTAATTGCTTCAGATCCACATGGGTTTGAATTTTTAAATGAAGTTCTGTGTGAAATAATATATAAACAAGCAAAGTGCCAAAATGCGCATTTTTAAACAATTTAATTCCATATTTGAGTGAAAATTGCTTAAATAAATTCACATTCGATCATAACTAATGCAAATGCATTTACAGATCATAAATAATTAATTAAGTATACAAGTTAATTATTATAAACAATTTGTATGAACAAGTACTTTACTATGGTGCTTACGTGTTGAAAACACTCATTTCTTAACTAAAATTCGTGGTATTTAGTATCAAAATTGTAACCAGTAACGACTTATCACATAAGTCAATAATTGCCATTGTTGTAAACAATTCTATCAACAAATGTTCAATTATTATCTCTAAATTTTCCTCTTTTCTTCCCCATTGAACCAAATTAGAACTATTTCAGAAATGCTTACCAACCAAAAAACATTGTTAACAGTGAATATATTGAATTGTTCATAACGAATATATTTCACAAAAGCCCCAAATGAACGTTTTTTTTGTGCGATTTTTTTTATTCCACATAATTATGTTGGTAGCGGGCCAATAGCAATATTTGATCAAGATTTTAAACTAATAATTGTATTTACGATTGTTATAAACAAATTATTAAAGAAATACGCAACTGTAACAGTTTTGTACTCAAGTAAGCAATTTTCTCACTCCAACCATTATAAAACAACCTCAAAATTGATATAGCAAGAAATAAATTAAACAAAATTCAAGAATTATTATTGTTGAAAACAAATAATATTAAAAAATACCCTAAATAACCATTTCTTTGTGGAAATGAATTAGGTTCCCCGCTGACTATTGTTGGTAGCGTGTTAATTATAATATTTGATCAAGATTTTAAACTAATAATTGCATTTAAGTAAGTGCCTTTTTAACTCCGACTGTTATAAAACTACCTTAGCATTGATATTGCAAGGGAGAATTACATAATGTCATTCAAAAAATAGGTAAGACAATAATTATAATTGATTGATTGTTGTTTCTCGATTTTATGTAATTGAACCGCTGGCGATCAAAAGGGGATACGCTCGAAACGCCGTCGTTTTAGTTGGCCCCTGGGTCATATTTTTTTCAGGTCAAATTTTAACCTTTTAATAACATATCCCAATAGGAAATTTTATTGCGCATATTTTTAGTCCTATAAATAAATGTGATAACTTTATTAGTTTTCGAAATAATCAAGAAAATGTTACTTTTTTCTGCAATCGCAAAATACGAATTTTTTGTGTTCAACTCGCCATAAGTTCTACAATAATAGGAATTTTGTAATAAAAATTTCAGAAAATATGCACCATCATATAACAAAACTAACGGTATTTATAGAATTCCAATGAATTGTCACTAAAAATTTACAACGATTTTTATTCTTCTCATGGCGTAAATTAGATATTGAAAGATTCAAACGCTTCGGGGGTCGAACGAATTTTCAGAAAATTAAAATTAACGGTCACCTGAACTTTTGTTAGGATTCAAGGAAGTTTTTAGGAAAATATCAGGCCATTATGTTTTATAGTTTTAAAGCCACAATTGATTTAAGATCTCAGCGCCGTCCCGTACGGGTGCTAGCTCGTCCTGCAATATCAACGTCTGTATAACAGCGGGCGATTGGGAGGTCAAGCCGGCCACCAAAATAATAATGAAGACATTATCATTTACATTTGTTTATTATTTTTTAATAACAAATTATAAAAATTAAAACTTATATAATGGTTATATAATAACTTGTACGATTTCTTTATAACTAATTTAATGATTTTCGTCACTGTATTCAGTGTTGTCTTCGGAAGAATTATTTTGAGTAAATTGCGAAAAATAATTTTCAAAGAATTCTTTTCCAGGGGCACTTAAATAATTAAAGAGACTTTTCACATCTGTTATTTTAGCCGCTTTTAGACCAATTCGAGGTGGACAACTTTTTGGAAGATCTTTTAGTTTAAGATTAGTAATAAAGGAAAAAGTAGTTGCCTTCTCCAATTTATAATTATCATAAACGTCTACTTTTCCGTCGGGAGAAAAATGTAAATCAAAAGCTTTACTAATTTAAAATTTTTTTGGTTTGCGGATTTTGCCCTTGAAACTTTTTTAAACATTTTTTTTTAAAATTCTCTCTGGGATTTCTTTTTTTTTTTACACCGTCCTTTTTAGTTTTAGACTTAGTAATATATTCTTTTCCCTACAATATAACATAAGTTTTTAAACTTTTTGATTAAAAGAAACGTCTATTCATTGAATGCCCTCCATTAATTTCGTAATAATTTGATATTTAAAACTTATTACATTTTCAATAGTAGAATTCAATGTAAAAGATTATATTAGACTATTTGAACTAATTTTAAAATACAACATTTTTTAGAAAAAACTATTAAGAAATCAAATAAAAAATAATAATAGGATATTAAAATTATCAGAAAAGTTAATTTTTAATTTTCTCTAATACTTTTAAGTAGTAACTTATTTCGGGAACATTTTTTCTTATTCTTCAACCAATTTTTTTTCACACCTATTTCTTTTTCTGCCTCGACCCATATTTAGGTTCTTTTTATTTTAAGTAAACTTAAACTATCCTGAACAGAATATTATATGCTAACACTATTCTACAATAATGCTTCTGTGCATTATGTTCCTTAGGAGAAAATCAAAATAAACATATGGTTTTTTGTTTTGGTGTCCGGCTTGACCTTCCAATCGTCCGCTGTTATACGGACGTTGATATTGCAGGACGAGCTAGCACGCGTACGGGACAGCGCAGAGATCTTAAATCAATTGTGACTTTAAAACTATAAAACATAATTGCCTGATATTTTCCAAAAAACTTCCTTAAATCCTAACAAATGTTTAGGTGACCGTTAATTTTAATTTTCCGAAAATTCGTTCGACTCCCGAAGCGTTTGAAGCTTTCAATATCTAATTTACGCAATGAGAATAATAAAAATCGTTATAAATTTTTAGTGACAATTAATTGAAATTCTATAAATAACGTTAGTTTCTTTATATGATGGCGCATCTTTTCTGAAATTTTTATTACAAAATTCCTATTATTGTAGAACTTGTGGCGAGTTGAACACAAAAAATTCGTATTTTGCGATTGCAGAAAAAAGTAACATTTTCTTGATTATTTCGAAAACTAATAAAGTTATCACATTTATTTATGGGACTAAAAATACGCGCAATAAAATTTCCTATTGGAATATGTTATTAAAAAATTAAAATTTGACCTGAAAAAAAAAATGACCCAGGGGCCAACTAAAACGACGGCGTTTCGGGCGTATCCCCTTTTGATCGCCAGCGGTTCAATTAATGTGCATTTCATGTACCTATGGCGAAAAATTTACTTTCGTCATGCATACAACTATACACATCCTTTTATAGTTATACAAATGTTTCCCGCAATGAATTGTCTAAAATTTCAATTTTTGCAATGTAAATAATTTTTTTTTTCCGTTTACAATCCGGATCAAATATTATTATTAACACGCTACCAACAAGATTCAGTTGGAGAAACAATTTTTCTCCACAAAGAAGCGTTAATTTAGGGCACTTGTTTATACTAACTGTTATTAACAATAATAATTGTTGACTTTAGCCTCACTTATTTCTTACAATATCAATGACATGGTAGTTTTATAACAGTTGGATTGAAAAAACCACTTACTTGAGTTCAAAACTGTTACAAAAGTCATTTTCATCTAATTCAAATTAAGAGAGACAGTTTCTTTATTATGATCAATGCAAAACAATGTTCTATACAGCTTTTTATGCACACGATATTGGAATTATGAGAAAATGTAATATTAAGCATTTTTCTATTTTATGTCATTTTCTTATTTAATAAACGAAGTTTATTTAGTTTTTGAAGTCTGTTTTCATGAAATATTTGGCTGGAAAAAATCATGTGTATTCGTTGAAGAATCTTGAAAAACATACACTGTTAGAAAAATCTGTATTAAATTCAATACAAATGGGTATGGAGTCATTTGCATACACGGTAGTTGAAATTTAATATACCTTAAAATATGAACAGCTGTACACTTTATATTAAATATAAATATACAGGTCGGTATAGCAGCGTGCTTGAAAACTCAAAGTGCTTTTATTTCTTTAAATCTTATCAAATATTCGCAACTGAAGTAATAATCTAGAATTCGTCGATTGAATTGCTTTTTATGATCAAAGTGCAACGTACATGGATGAACTCTTTCCAAAATTTGCCCTGAATGGTAGTTTAATGTGAGTACGTATCTCGACTCCTAATTAATATTTCACAATTCTCCTTGGCTCATTCCGAAGGATTTACCACTTCGCGCTTGGCCATACATTTGAACTTGAAACTTAAGTTTGGAACCTAGAAAATGGAAGATTTTTGTTGCTTTAAAACAGTGGCCACGTGCAAAATTAAACAAAATGCATTATGGTTAAGAAAAAGGGGATTGCGCGCTGACTTCACTTCATCTGTAACTTTGAAACTGTTTATTCAATGAAATCCGGATTTTCAGAAATTAAGGGCTCATTAAGGGCTGGCGATCTATATTAGGCCCAGCACATCGCCATACTCATAAAACTTCAAAACTGTTCCCTTGATCGATCCCGGTTTTTCTTAGAAATAAGAGCTTATTCAGGGCTCTCAACTGGTCATAAAGGATCCTATTATCATATTCCTTTTTTTTTAAACCACAGAATCTACACTGTTAAAAATTTCTGTTGGAAACTTCCAGTAAATATATTGGAAGTTTATTTCCGAAACGTAAGGTAACGCTACAATACAAAATGTTGTAGTTTCCAAATGCTGGTATTGGTATGGTGCCTCACATGCATTGGAATTTTACAACTTAAGTCCAGTAGCCAGTAACACTTCTGTATCATATTGGCGGCTGGATACCTCGACACCTGTTGAACCGAAAAATTAAAAAATAAAATGTAAATCATTTCTCAGGACATTCATGGAATTCACAGAATCAATAGAATTTTCGAAATTCATGGAATTCAAGGAATTCACGGAATTCACGGAATTAATGGAATTCATGGAATTCACGGAATACATGGAATTCATGAAATTCATAGAATTCAAGGAATTCAAGGATTTCACGGAATTAAAGAAAATCACGGAATTTAAGGATTTCACGGAATTTAACGATTTCACGGAATTCAAGGAATTTACGAAATTCAAGGATTTCACGGAATTCATGGAATTCGTGACATTCATGGATTCACGAAATTCATAGAATTCAAGGATTTCACGGAATTAAAGGAAATCGCGGAATTGGCGGAATTCATAGAATTCAAGGAATTCACGGAATTAATGGAATTCAAGAAATTGACGGAATTCAAAGAATTCGCGGAATTTAATTGTGAAATAATTTAACATAAATCCATGAATTCATGAAATGCAAGAAATTCATGGAATTCAGGGATTTTACGGATTTAAAGAAAATCACGGAATTCGCGAATTCATAGAATTCAAGGAATTAATGGAATTCACGGTATTCATGGAATTCAAGGAATTAGTGGAATTTAAGGAATTAACAGAATTCATGGAATGCAAGGAATTCATGGACTTCGAGGAATTCAAGGAATCCATAGAATTCACGGAATTTACGGAATTCATGGAATGCAAGGAATTCATGGAATTTATTAAATTCACGGGATTCATGGAATTCATATAATTCAAGGAATTCAGGGATTTCACGGAATTAAATGAAATCACGGAATTGGCGGAATTCATGGAATTCACGGAATTGATGAAATTCAAGGAATTCACGGATTTCACGGAATTCCATGATTTCTGTGAAATCCATGAATTCTATGAATTTCGTGAATTACATGAATTCTGGGAATTCCTTGAATTTCATCAATTCCGTAAATTCCATCAATTCCGTGAATTCTATGAATACCGTGAATTGCATGAATTCCGTGAATTCCGCAAATTCCATGAATTCCGCAAATTTAATTATTTCCATGAATTCCGTGAATTCCGCGAATTCCATGAATTCCGTGAATTCCATAAATTCCGTGAATTCCATAAATTTCGTGAATTCCTCAAATTTCATGAATTCCGCGAATTCCGTGAATCCCGCGAATTTCATGAAATCATTTAATTCGGTGAATTCCTTGAATTACATGAATTCTGTGAATTCCATGAATTCTGTGAATTCCATGAATTCTGTGAATTCCATGAATACTGTGAATTCCATGAATTCTGTGAATTCCATCAATTCCGTGAATTCCATGAATTCCACGAATTCCATAAATTTCGTTATTTCCTTAAATTTTATGAATTCCGCGAATTCCGTGAATTCTATCGTGAATTCCTTAAATTGTATGAATTCCGTGAAATCATCTAATTCTGTGAATTCCTTGAATTCCATGAATTCCGCGAATTCCGTGAATTCCATGACTTCCGGGAATTCTGCGAATTCCATGAATCCCGTGAATTCCATGAATTCCGCGAATTCCATTATTTCCGTGAATTCCACGAATTTCGTGAATTCCGCAAATCCCGTGAATTCCATAAATTTCGTGAATTCCATAAATTTCGTGAATTCCTTAAATTTCATGAATTCCGCAAATTCCGTGAATTCCATGAATTCCGTGAATTACGCGAATTCCATGAATTCCGTGAATTCCATAAATGTCGTGAATACCATAAATTTTATGAATTCCGCAAATTTCATGAATTCCGTGAAATAATATAATTCTGTGAATTCCTTGAATTCCATGAATTCCGTGAATTCCATGAATTCCACGAATTCCGCGAATTCCGTTATTTCCGTGAATTCCACAAATCCCGTGAATTCCGTGAATTCCTTAAATTTCGTGAGTCCCTTAAATTTTATGAATTCCGCGAATTCCGTGAGTTCCATAGATTTCGTGAATTCCTTAAATGTTATGAATTCCGTGAATTCCGTGAAATCATTTAATCTGTGAACTCCTTGAATTCCATGAATTCTGTGAATTCCATGAATTCCATGAATTCCATGAATTCCGTGAATTCCATGACTTCCGGGAATTCCATGACTTCCGGGAATTCCGCGAATTCCATGAATTACGTGAATTCTGAGAATTGCGTGAATTACGTGAATTTCGCGAATTCCATCAATTTCGTGAATTACTCAAATTTTATGAATTCCGCGGATTCCGTGAAATCATATAATTCTGTGAATTCCATGAATTGCATGATTTCTGTGAATTCCATGAATTACGTGAATCCCGTGAATTCCGTGAATCCCGTGAATTCCGCGAATTCCATGAATTCTGTAAATTCCATGAATCCCGTGAATTTCATGAATTCCGTGAATTCCGCGAATTCCATAAATTCTGTGAATTCCTTGAATTCCATGAATTCTGTGAGTTCCATGAATTCCGTGAGTCCCGTGAATTCCGTGAATTCCGTGAATTCCATAAATTCCATGAATTCCGTGCATTCTATGAATTCCGTGAATTACATGAATTATAGGAATTCCTTGAATTCCCTGAATTGCATGAATTCCGCGAATTGCGTGAATTGTGTGAATTGCATGAATTCAGCAAATTCCATGAATTGCATGAATTCCGCGAATTCCGTGAATTCCATGAATTCCGCGAATTTCATTAATTCCGTGAATTCCACAAATTCCGTGAATTCCACAAATTCCATAAATTTCGTGAACTCCTTAAATTTCATGAATTCCACAAATTCCGTGAATTCCATAAATTTCGTGAATTCCTTCAATTTTATGAATTCCGCGAATTCCGTGAATTCCATAGATTTCGTGAATTCCTTAAATTTTATGAATTCCGCGAATTCCGTGAAATCATTCAATCTGTGAACACCTTGAATTCTATGAATTCTGTGAATTCCATAAATCCTGTGAATTGCATGAATTCCGTGAATTCTATGAATTCCGTGAATTCTATGAATTCCGCGAATTCCATGAATTCCGTGAATTCCGTAAATGTCGTGAATTCCTTAAATTTCATGAATGCCGCGAATTCCATAAATTCCATGAATTTCGCAAATTCCATGAATTGAATGAATTCCGCGAATTCCATGAATTCCATAAATGTCGTGAATTCCTTAAATTTCATGAATGCCGCGAATTCCGTGAATTCCATTAATTCCGTAAATTACTTGTGCACAATTTTCAACTTATAAACATTACAATACATGTATTGGAATGCTCGATGGTTACTTCACGATTTTACAGCACTTACACTACATGCATTGCAATTTCGTCATTCCAATACTGTGTTTGAAATTTTACCTTACGTTTGTATTGTAGAAGTGTTGGAGAATTACATTTCTAACAGTGTAGTTCTCAAAAATCATTCTGTCAATTTAAATAATCCATTGCATATGCAAAAAAATGGGCATTTTTCATTTATTGACAAAATACCATTTTCGACTATCATGTAACAACACAGTTACTTTTGCTCGAGTGAAATATAAATTGAAATACTGTTGTATACATCTGGCTTGATTAAAAAAAATTGTACATTGTACATTGTACAAATTGTACATCTTGAGTTTTTATCAGTTTTGCATGCAAATCCCGGTGAAAAAGTTGTATAAAGTTTATATATAGTGGACAAGACAATGATAATTTTCATTTGTTTTGTACATTTTTCTGTATAAAACAAATTAAAAATATCAGTGTTTTGTAATATATAACTCTTTCACCTGGGAATAAATGTTACTTTTTTCCTACCCTTGAATTTTGAAAATAAATTTTCAATATAAAAATAAAATGATTCGATACATTTATTTGAAAAATAAATTAAAAAAACATGGTAATTAAAATATTACTCACACATCATAATTCATTTGACAAAAAAATGAAAAAGTGACCAATTTAAACAAAAAAAATCTGCCCGCTTCGCGCTCGGGCGTATTTGCATCGCCCTTTACGCTAGGCTCCTCTAGATTTTTGCACTTCGTGTTCGACTTCGATGAAAAGAAAAAGTTTGTTTGCAAATATTATAAAATTATCAAAACCTCTACATATTAAGTGATTGTTAAATTTATTTTTATTTTAGACTGAAAAGGAACTTTATTTACTCAAGGTTCTATCGACCTTAAGGAAAACATTCTCATCCAGACACTCGCGCTTCGCGCTCGATATTTCATTTGAAAGTCATTTGAACCGTATGATAGAAACAAAAAAGTTTGAGCGCACTTACGGCGTGCGATTTGGTAAATACACTGAGCGCGCACTTTGTGCTTCGTATTATATGTTCTTCATATACAAATTACTAAATTTGTATTTGATTTCAAATGAAAAGTAATGATATAATTCAGGCGACAAATTTTATTAGTTAACATTTTATTTCAGCTTGTGCCGTTTATCAAAAAAGTTAATTTTTTCATTTTGAATATATTCTTACCACAAAAATTGATTACGGGTTTGTAAGTCTTTTTTGAATGCACAATTTTTGTTCATTTATATGTTTTCGTACCTTGCATTGTTTTTTCAAAAATTTGATTTTTTTTACTGTCAATGTTATTTTCACGAATAAAACAAAAACCACCCATCCTATCGAAACATGAGTCACAATAAATTTGTACCTCTTCCTTGGATGAACAAATTTTGTTTTGGTCATTTTTTCGTAGCTGGTAATATTCGTCTGAAAATTTGATTTTTTTATTTTCAATGCTGTTTTTTACAAATAAAACAAAAACTACGCGTCATATCAAAAAGTGAATGATAAGAAATTTGTAGATCTTTTTCAGGTGCACAATTTTGGTGAGATAATCTTTTCTGGTATCTTGCATAGTTTGACAGCAAAATGGCTTTTTTGATTTTTCATTAATTTTTTGTGCGATCAAAATTTGAATTTTTTATTTTTCAAAAAATTCAAAAAGATGTTATGAAAATATTATAGGGTGTTCAGGAATCAACGTTTTTCTCCTCTTGACTTTTTTTCATATCGTGCGTTTTTCGCGTTAAAATGTTCATTTTCGTTTGTTTTTTGGAATTTTGAAAATGCTATAACTCCAGTAATTTTTTTTTTATCTCGAAAAGTCATAAGAATATTTTGTTCGTCATTTTGCGTACTACTAATAACCGTACATAGCATTTTCAAATCTTCCAAAAAAGTGGTCTCAAAAATTTTCAAAATGTGCTCACTTTTTGGATTTTCATCTAAAATAGCTGGTTAACGAACTTGTTCTCTATTTTTCGGCCATAAAAAAGTGTGCCAACGCTCAATCAAATCTGATCATTTTTTCGAAAGTTACCATGGCTACAGACAGACAGACAGACTACACACAGACAGACACCTTCGTAAAAATCGTTTTTTCTAGCTCAGGGGGTCTCAAAACGTGGAGATTTGATGAAAACCGACTATGTCAAATTTTACATAAAACCAATACCTTCTCATTAGAATGAGAATGTAAAAAGGGCAAAAGTGACTTATTTCTAACCCAAAAAGTGAGTAAAAGTGTCTAATTTTTTTTTTTTAATTAAAATAAATAAAATTTGAAAAAATTTGTTAGAAGTCCGGGTGAATTTGAACGAATTCAGAATAAATTCATGGGGATTCAAAATAATTCAAATTAAATTCACAGGAATCTAATTTTTGACTTATTGTCACAAGTGACATATGGTTGGAATCGCCAAGAAACGTAGATTTTGAATCTAATGTTATTAAATTACTAATTGTAAAATTAAAAACTTTTCATGTTTCGTATTTTATTCCTCATTAGTGCAAAGGACCCCCCGCTGGCGATCTTCGGCGATAGAGAGCGAAGAAGACAAACAGGTGTAGACTAGCCTAGATGAGAAGGCGGGGTGTACCTGAGCTATTGAAAGTGGGCATTGTAAAGAGTGCTACTACAATATTATAATTACGGGGTTTTTTCCGGCAATAAAATTAATCTCTTGTTGGTTTGGGTTCCAGTTTAGAAATATTGGATCGAGTTTATTACTCTAAAATTTACAGCTTCTTAACTTATTTAAAGACGCATAAAATCAATTCAAATAATGAAATTATTAAGAGAAATGGATAGTTTTATTTTTATTTTACTCGGTTATTATATTTTTTATTTGCTTTTTCAACTTTGTTGTAATTCCACATGTTGGATGATGGTCTAATTATTCTAATGTCAAAGGCTAATAATAAGATAGGTATGCTCAATTACTTTAATTTAAATTGAAATACTAATTTACTATAGATGAGGAATTCAATTATTCATTTGTGTAATTTCCATTGAAAATTAATTAGATTAATTATAATGATTTTTTGTAATTCAGATAAACGGTACCATATTATTCAATTGAAATTTTGATTAGATTTTTGAATTTCAATCAAAAGTGGAAAGAGTGGCTAGGTAATTCTAAAATCTAATACTTTACAAAATTTTCACTTCCGGTCTTTATTTGTAAGCCGTAAATTTACAATTTAAAGAATTTTGAAATGTAGTTTTCAAAACTAAATCATTAAAAATTTAAAGCGTTTAAAATTAAAATTTTTGTTAAAAAACGTTTTCAGGGTAGCCACTATTTTTATAATGTTTGGCTCCCGACTTTCTCTCGGTGCTCCCGCTAAAAATTCGTGATTTCTTCCGGTTTAGAACAAAATATACTCTCTTTGCGAATCCAGCAATTTTTCACATACGAACAGAACCGGAAGTCGATGAGCATCATCACACCTTTTTGCAAGAAATGTATTGACTGTTAATAAAGCCAAATGCAGAGATGTGTTTTATTACACAACAGCTCTAAAAGTTAAATTATTTTAAGAAAATTTAATTCGTTTATAAGTTATGAATTTTCAAATTGTTGATCATACTTTTCAAAATTTAAACAATTAAAGTTTAATTGCAAAATTAACATTTTTGAAAGGGAAACATTGAGGGTTCATAATGAAAATTCAGTACTCTAAAATTGTAAACATTCAGAAATAAAGAAATTTTTCAATTACTCATGTATCAATTCAAGGGGTACATAATTTTAAAAATCGGTGTACACCGATTGCATGATTGCAAGTGATTGCACTGTGAAATTAAAAAGTGATTGCAGTGAATGCACGGTGAAAATAGAGTGATTGAAGTGCATTTTGTACACCGATTGCAGGAGTTGTGGACCCCTCTCATCAATTCCTGTTCTTTTAATTTCTATCTATTTTAATTTTATACAAAACAGTTTTTAATTTTTGAATTTCATTTCGTTTAATTTTAAACATTTCCTTCATAAACGTTATTTTTTCTTGAAATTTTCCAATTACATATTATTCAAATTGAAATTATTTATTTGTCAAAATCTTGAACAGAAAATCGGAAAATTTGCAAATATTGCTTTGAAAATTAAAAATTTCGAAATAATAATATAAAACAAGAGTGCTATAATATGATGCCAATGTTTGAAATTGCACAATTTCAATATTTTCAATTCGAATTTTTTGATTTCTCAAAATCAATTTATAACTTTTGTAAAAGTTTTCTTTTAAGTTGTAATTTTAGGTAGATTAGTCTTACAGTTTTAGGAAGCTTCCCCTATAATATGAACCAAAAACTAGCGGGTCATCCAGCTACGGCCTTTCTTCAGAAAGAAATAAATTTTTACGCCAAAAAGACGAAACATACGAAAATTCAAATCAGTTGAATTTTCAAACAGGACGTATGGCAAAATAATTCAATTTTGCAACAAATATTAAAATTTTACGAACAATTGAAAAATCCCGAAAATATAATACAGAACATTGTAAAATTCCCGAATAATAAAATTGCCGAAATTATAAAATAGCCGAAATATAAAAATCCGGAATGAGAAAATTCCCGAATAATACAATTTCCGACAGTTTATAATGTTACCGAATTTGAAAATTCCCGAAGAATAAAATTCCCGTCAGAAAATTGCCGAATTAAAAAATAAATTAACTAGAGAATTCTCGAATTATATTCCCGAATTTAAACAATTAAATTTGTTCGCTACATATTATTTATTTATTGAAAAATCAAATATATTTATCAAAGAAATTTTTTTGATGTTCAAAGTTTTTTAAAATTATTGTTTGAAATTCAAATAACAATAGTTGAAAGAAATATATTTCTGAATGTAACATTTTGTTTGAAAATGTGCATAGTATTTTTTTTAAATTACAGAAAATTTTCTCAAAGATGGAATTGTCAATTTAAAAGAAATAAATAAAAATGAACTTTCAGATCAGTCAGTGCTGAATTGAATCCTGCAAAGTTTGTTTGGAAAATTTTATTAGGTTCGGAGAAAATTAAGGGAGACATTTTTTTTCGTTCGAGACACACTTGTTTTTAAATCTTTTTTTTACACAATTATTTTAATTTGAAATTCAAACAATAATTTTTAAAATTTTTAAACATAAAAAAATTAGTTGACAAAAATATTTGATAATTGTATTTTAATAAATAAATTATATTTATTAAAACCCAATTTTTTTTAATGTTTAAATTCGGGAATTTCATAATTCAGGAATTTTTTTGTTCTGGTATTTCAGAATTCGGCAATTTTATTTTTTGGGATTTCTCAGACTTTTCAAATTTTTAACAAAAAAACATAAATTCTTAACCAACAATTTGATAGTAGACTTCTCAACCGAAAAGAACGAAATCACGTTGAAGTAGAAAAATGGAATAAAGAGGAGAATAGGTGAAAGACTGTGAAGCCTCTGATGAATAAATGAGAATTTGGATAGTTAATAGACTAAACAATAACACAACAATATAAATAAACAATGAAGTTTATTTGTATTACTTTGAAAATATTCGTTTACAAACATGGAAATTTTGCTTAAAAAATATAGTTAGTTTTTTAACTGAAAATCGGAAATTTTTAAATATTGCATTGAAAATTAAAAAAATAATAATATAGAACAAGAGTGCACAATCACACAATTTTAGAATTTTCAATTCGAAATTGCTTCATATTTACATCTGAAATTATCAAGTTTAAAACTGTCGTGGCTTTAATTAGAAATTTTAAAAGATTTAAAACCGAAATTCTCGAGAAA
>CAKNYM010040948.1:0-17202 GCA_932195095.1 Andricus curvator
CCGTGACCGTAACCCTTCGCACGATGACAGAAAAGCTTGGTGTCAGTCTTGACTTGGCTTGTCAAGCTTGTCGCTTCAAATGTCTATATTTTTAAGTAAAAATATTACATTGTTAACAAAACATATGAATTTTTATTGAAATAATTGAATTTTCTACCAAAAAATATTATTTTTCAACCAAATACATACGTTTTCAACCAAATAGTTGAATTTTGAACTAAAAACCAAAATCGGAGTAGTTAAATTTTCTGCTAATAAAATTAATTTTCAACCAAAAGTAAACGAATTTTCTTTTTGAAAAAAAATTATTTTCAAAACAGAAAGAAACAAATCTCAGAAAATATTTAAATTTAGAAGCAAACAGAAGAATTTTTAATAAAAATTATAAATCTTCTGCAATAAAAAATAAATTTTTAAGAAAAGAGTTTAGCTTTCAACAAAGTAGTGAAGATTTCAAGGACAAAACGACAAATTTTCAATAAAAACATTTTTTTTTTAATTAAATAGAGATATATTTCCAATCAAAAATTAAAAACTTAAATTTTTTGTTAAAAAATTAATTTTCATGGCAATAGTTAGAGTTTATTCTGAAGAGATGAATTGTGAATAAAAATTATGAATATTAAAAAAAAAAGAATTTTCAAGGAAAGATTTAACCTTTCAACAAAACAGTGGAGTTTTTACACAAAAACGTGAATTTTCAAATAAAACATTAATTCAAATTTAAACTAGCTGTGAATTCAATCTCGAGTGTTTCCACTTTGTTTTTATTTATAATTATATGGTGCTCATTTCACGAGAACTTTGCTTCCCGTTAGCAAATGTATTTGCTTCCTCATAGAGGATGCATTAGTGATTTTTTTTAATGATAGACAAACCAAAGGAAGCATTAGTTATTACATTCTCCTCAGAGAAGGTATTAGATTTGTGTAAAATTTGACCCCCTCCGTGTTTGTCAAATGTCCACGTTTTGAGACATTCTGAACCCAAAAAACAGGTTTTCGCGAATATGTCTGTCTGTCTGTATGTATGTATGTATGTATCAGGCCTCACAGTCCCTATGGATAAAATATAGGGACCAAAGGGTACTTTTCGTCACGCGCTCAAAGGGTAACAAATTCAGGATAAGTTTATAAGACTTCAAAACAATTCAAGTTAAATTCCAGCGAATTCGAATGAATTAGAAACAATTTTAAAAGTAAAAAAATTCCATTGATTTCCGTAAAATTGGAATGAATTTAGAGGAATTTGAGATAAACGAGAAGAATTCGATTAAGTTTATAAAAATTCAAGGTGAATTGAAAAAATTTAAATGAATTGATAACAATTTTAAAATATGAAGAAACTTTTATAAATTCAGTAACTTTGAAATGAGCTTAGAAAAATTCAAGTGAATTCAAAAGAATTGTATGAAATGCCTAAGAATTCAAGGCGAGGTTAAAAAACTGCAGGATCAATTAAATAAAAACGTTTAAAAATTGAAAAAAAAACCATTGAATTAAGTATAATTGAGTAAATTTAGAATAATTCAAGGGAATTAAAAAATTCAAGGGAATCCCAAAGAATTTAAAAGAATTCAGGGTGCATTTCAAAAAATAATTTCAAATCTCTTCAAATCTTTGAAACCCTACTAATTTCTAACTAAAAAAATGACTAATGACTACAAAACAATTCAAAAGAATTCAAATGAATTGGAAAGTTTTCAAAATTAAAAAAATCCACTTATTTCTGTAAAATTTGAGTGAATTTCGAGCAATTTAAGGGAAACGAGCAGAATTCGATGAAATGCATAAAAATTTAAGGTGAATTAAAAAAAATTCAAATTGATTGACAAAAATGTGAAAAAATTTAAAAATATGAAAAAATTAATTGCATTGAGTAAGTTTCAAATGAATTTTAGAAAAAATTGAAGAGGATTGAAAAGAATTTGATGAAATGCCTAAAAATTTAAGGTGAGTTTCAATGACTTCAAGATGAATTAAACAAAAACTTTTAAAAATTCCATTGATTGATAAATTTTTTGCAATCCATTAAAATATTAAAATCCATTTAAATTATTAAAACCCTTGGAAATCCCTTGAAATTGTTGAAATCTCTTGAAAATGCCTTGGAATCTTTTAAAATACCTTAAAATATTTAAGTCTTTGAAATCCCTTCAAACTATTGGAAAAAATACAAAAATTCTGGGAATCGTTAAAATTTCCTAAAATATTTCCAATCCTTTGAATCTTTTGAAACACCTTGAAACGTTTTAAAGCTCTAGAAAATGCATGCAAATCTTTTAGAATACACTAAAATATTTCAAATCCTTTGAAATCCTACAAGATACCTCACTTCTCGTGAACAAATTTTGTATCCACTAAAATATGATAAAATCCCTGTGAAATTCTATGATGATATTTCCCACAATCCTGGAAATGTATTAAAATACATTGAGAGTTTTAAAATCCCTTAAAGTCATTGAAATCCTCGGAAATCTTATAAAATAACGTGAAATCCTTTAAAATATCTTACGACCTTATAAATCCTGTAAAATCGTTTCATATCTTCCGAAATTCTAGAAAATTCTTTATCCTAAAATATTTCAAACGCTTCGAAATTCCTTCAAATTAATTAAATTACGTAGCGCGTCCTCAGGTTGCGGATAGAGGAACGGCCCGTAAGGCGCTTCCTCAGGCTTGATTTTTAGCCCATGTATTCGTTGATCCCATTTTCCTCCTACACGGATGAATTGTTTGATGTAATATTTTAACCACATAATCTCAATGGCATAATGCATAAAACTAAAGTCTTCGTTTTTTGAAAAACTGTCTTGTTTTTTTGTTTTTTTAATTAATTGAAAATCTGCTTCATTTATGCGCCTGGAAACGAGCAATCCGCCGCCGGGAAAGCGCGCACAGTACACTCGAAAGCAGGCGTTTCAAAGTAAATGGAAAACCCTCGTCTAATTCACCGTGAACTTTTTCGAGGATGCTTGAACCCAGGGGGTCGGTCGTAACTCTTCCGTCCTTCCCATTGTTGCCGTGCGACACGATTCGAGCCGCTTGAATGAAATTGATAATTAGTCAAATATGCAGAAATTGAATTTTAATATGCTGCATTAGGTTCGTTACATAATTACGAGACGATCAAAAAAAGATAGAAAAAAATCGGTTAACCCGTTCAATTTCTGTTTGGAGTTTTCCTTATTTTTGCATTTTATTTAAGATTACCCTCAATACTGAGAATATTGACAGATTTTCCTAATCCTTTTTTCCATTTCTTTCAATTATATCATTTTAAAATTTTATCAGCTAATACAAATTTCAGCGATCCATGTTTTCTTCAATTTTAGAGATATTTTAGAGTATTCTAGAGTATTTTAGAGATTTTTTAGAGTATTCATTGTCGTCGGGTGATTTTCTTTGGTCTTTATCGAAAGACAAGAGCAGATTCCAGGAGATCAGATAATTGCACATCGGAGTAATTCATTAATTACTCCATTCATGATTAATCAATTCAGTATTGCTTCCTCATAGATGGGGGTTTGTAATTACCTGAATTTTAGGATATACTTTTTGATATATTTTGATATAATTCGACCCCAGGAGCACGAAAATGAAGTTCTTAAAAAATTTCCGTGTGTGTGTAACTTTTTTCTGTTCACCATATCTGGAAAAGTAAGAGCTGCAATCAAGAAATTTTTGTGAAGATTGATATCTCGAATTGAGATCCAGGTCTGATAGGTACTTTGTACTTTTACAAGAAAATATCTTTAATTATTTTGTTGAAAAATCATTTTTTTAAACTTGTTTTTTTTTTGTTGAAAATTAATTTTGCACACATATTTGAGATAATAATAAAAAACATCAGAATTGAAGTATTCTTTTTCATTTAAATTAAGATTAAAAATTATTTCACTTTTTTCCTTGAAAGTTTGTTAATATGATCTATCTAACATTTCCGTGAAATCCTTAAAATCTTTGGGAAATGCTTTAAATTCATTCAAAATCTTTGCGCAATACTTGATGAATTTTTTGACATCTTCGGGAAATCATTAAAATTTTAGTGCACTCATGGAAATCTATCTGCAAAGTATACGAAACATTTGAAATGTTTGTGAAATGTTGGTTTGGAAATCTTTCCGAATTATTTGAAATGTCTACAAAATGTCTTACTTTTATTCTATTTTCTTTATTATATTTCTTTGTGAAATGATATCAATCCATTCTTGGAGACGTGACTGAAAGCTTCGTGCAATCTTTGTAAATTCAGTAAAATATTTGTGACATCTTTCCCCAATGTTAGCGAAATATTTGAAATAATCGAATTACATCAAGATATATCAAAAAGTATATTCTAAAATTCAGGTAATTACAAACCCCCATCTAGGAGGAAGCAATAATGAATTGATTAATCATGAATGGAGTAATTAATGAATTACTCCGATGTGCAATTATCTGATCTCCTGGAATCTGCTCTTGTCTTTCGATAAAGACCAAAGAAAATCACCCGACGACAATGAATACTCTAAAAAATCTCTAAAATACTCTAGAATACTCTAAAATATCTCTAAAATTGAAGAAAACATGGATCGCTGAAATTTGTATTAGCTGATAAAATTTTAAAATGATATAATTGAAAGAAATGGAAAAAAGGATTAGGAAAATCTGTCAATATTCTCAGTATTGAGGGTAATCTTAAATAAAATGCAAAAATAAGGAAAACTCCAAACAGAAATTGAACGGGTTAACCGATTTTTTTCTATCTTTTTTTGATCGTCTCGTAATTATGTAACGAACCTAATGCAGCATATTAAAATTCAATTTCTGCATATTTGACTAATTATCAATTTCATTCAAGCGGCTCGAATCGTGTCGCACGGCAACAATGGGAAGGACGGAAGAGTTACGACCGACCCCCTGGGTTCAAGCATCCTCGAAAAAGTTCACGGTGAATTAGACGAGGGTTTTCCATTTACTTTGAAACGCCTGCTTTCGAGTGTACTGTGCGCGCTTTCCCGGCGGCGGATTGCTCGTTTCCAGGCGCATAAATGAAGCAGATTTTCAATTAATTAAAAAAACAAAAAAACAAGACAGTTTTTCAAAAAACGAAGACTTTAGTTTTATGCATTATGCCATTGAGATTATGTGGTTAAAATATTACATCAAACAATTCATCCGTGTAGGAGGAAAATGGGATCAACGAATACATGGGCTAAAAATCAAGCCTGAGGAAGCGCCGTAAGGCTGAACAGCCCCCAAGGTTAACTGCGAATACAAGAATAAGCAGTCGCGGACAGCCGATAGGAGCCAGTCGTGGGTGTGGTGAATCTAGCACTGGTAAAAAATAGGTACACGACAACCATGGCTTGGGGGGACCCACCCATTCGCGTTCATACACAATGGGTGGGTTCTGGCAAGCCAAGGTGCAGCGTGTACCCACCTAGAAACTATACCCGAACCAAAACTAAAAATCTTGTAAGGGAAAAATCCTGCTGCCCATTGGACACTGCAGCGGTGACACTGCCCGCAAGGGATGTGTGGAATGATTCACCTGCATAGGGCCAAAGGGGTATTGATGCCAGTAGGCGCGCTGCCTTGCAGGGGGACGTTAGGGTACGAGGATGAAACTGTAATGTGTCTGACGACAAGTTGACATGGTCCTTGTCAGAGTCGGAAAGCTCCCATACTTAGACCTAGGGAGGTATGGGGGTTATCAGCCCTGGGACAGTGGACTCACCTACGATCGGAATAGGATCCTAACGTGCGGATTATCTTGAAACTACCATGGCTAACTTGAAAAAACAAAAAACTACAGTTAAAGATCTAAGGGTGGGAACTCTAAACGCGCGTATTCTAAAAACTGGCCGATTTAGCGAACTCATTAAGATAGCAATTGAATACAAAACTGACGTAATAGCACTTCAAGAAACCTGCTGGTCGGGCGATTTCGCGTCAATTTCTAGGGATGACTATACTTTTCACTGGGGAGGAGCTAAGGGGCAAAGACTGGGGACTGGTTTTCTTATTAATAAACGAATTTCGCAAGCACTTATCGACATGCAATTCATTAACGACCGGTTATCATACATTGTACTAAAGGGTAATTTCAGCAAACACGTATTAATCAATGTGCACTGCCCCACCGAGGACAAAGACGAAGACACTAAAGATCTTTTTTATGAAACAATCGAGCAGGTTTTTGACAAGTTCTCAACGTTTGACGCAAAAATAGTATTGGGGGATTTCAACGCGAAAATTGGAAAAGAACCAATGTATAGGCCTACAATAGGATCAGAAAGTTTGCATGACGTCAGTAATGATAATGGAACCAGAGTAATAAACTTTGCAGCTTCAAAGAACCTCGTTGTCAAAAGCACATATTTCAAGCATAAAAATATACATAAGGCCACCTGGACATCACCAGATGGTAAAACTCACAATCAGATTGATCACGTTCTAATAGACAGAAGACGTCATACAAACATTCTCGATATAAGATCGTATAGGGGAGCGGATTTAAATTCAGACCATTTTCTCGTGATAGTAAAACTAAGATCTAGGCTAGCGTTAAGTAAGAAAACAAGCCGCACAGAGCCAACAGTTCGTTTCAATATAGATAAGTTCAAAACAGCAACAGAAACATTAAATTACGAAGTTGAGATTTCTAATAGTTTCGACGCTCTCCAAGAACAGAGAGACGATAACAATAATCACGAGGAGGACCCGGAAACCCTGTGGAGCAATACGAAAAAGGCGATAAAGGCAGCCGCGAAACTTACGATAGGTTTTAAGAAAGTAACCAAAAGCAAACCATGGTTTGACGAAGAGTGCAAACTCTGGTTTGAGAAACGTCGGAAGGCCAGACTTAGTAATTTACAAAATAAGTGCGATCAAACACATAAGAAATATCTCGAGATTAGCAAAAGTACAAATAGGCTCTATAGATCCAAGAAAAGGGAGTGGGAAAAGAATAAAATAATAGCAATAGAAGCGCATAATAAACAAAATAACCCGCGTGAGATGTACAGGGGAATCAATTTTATAAAGAAAGGCTTTCAAAGTAGAACGGAAGTAATGAGGGACGAAAATGGCAATCTAGTAGCCGATGCGACAGAGAGACTGAATTTATGGAAATATTATTTCGATAAACTGTTAAATGTACGCGAAGCCCCCGTTGAAGGTAATCTCGGCGAAATCCACACTGCTGATCTATTAATTAACGATCCTACTGATATAGAAATAGAAATGGCCATAAAGAAGTTGAAAAATAACAAAGCCGCGGGCATTGATGACCTACCGTCAGAACTGATAAAAAATGGAGGCCCTTGCCTCACAAGGCAAATTTGTAAATTGATACGCGCAGTTTGGAAAACAGAACGCATGCCGGAAGAATGGAATACCTCTATCATTATTCCCATCTTTAAAAAAGGCGATAAAACTAACTGTAACAACTATCGGGGAATTTCACTTGTGCCTTCGTGCTACAAGATCCTGTCTAATGTTATCCTAAGTAGACTAACTCCTTTTGCCGAGGAAATCATTGGGGATTACCAGTGTGGATTCCGCCGAAACCGATCTACAAGCGATCAAATGTTTACAATTAGACAACTGTTAGAAAAGAAATGGGAATTTAAAGAAGCAGTACATCAGCTATTTATCGATTTTAAAAAAGCTTACGACTCTATTATACGCGCGCGAATGTACTGGATCCTAGAGTTCTTGGGTGTGCCAAGAAAATTAGTTAGACTTATCGAAATTTGCTTAAGCGGCAGTAAGGGTAGAATACGCGTAAACGGTAGTTTATCTGAAGAGTTTTCGATCCGCGATGGCCTGAAACAGGGCGATGCACTTTCGTGCGTCCTTTTTAACTTAGTTTTAGAATACGTGGTTAGGCAAGTGCAGGCGAATCCGACCGGTGCTACCCTCAATGGGGTAATACAAATTCTTGGATATGCGGATGATCTCGACGTACTAGGGGATGATAAAGAAACGGTAGCTAAAAATGCAGAAATCTTGATCGCAAAAGCCAAAGAGATTGGCTTGGAAGTTAGCGAATCGAAGACAAAATATATGACCGTCGTCAGGTCCGGACAAAGTAATCAAGACGGGGATCTAATGGCCGGAAATATGAAATTCGAAAGGGTTAACGAGTTTAAATACCTCGGGTCTATTATAACTAGCGAAAATAAGATTAAAACGGAAATCAATGCGCGGCTACACGCTGGCAATGGGTGCTATTATGCAGCAAACACGCTACTAAAATCGCGATCGCTATCTAGAAACATCAAAGTAAGAATTTACAAAACGATAATAATGCCGGTCGTCATGTACGGGTGTGAAACGTGGGCGCTGACGAAAGGAGAAGAGAATAGGTTTAGAGTTTTCGAGAATAAAGTACTTAGAAAAATCTATGGTCCAAAAAGGGACGAAGAGACCGGCGAGTGGAGAAAACTGCATAATGATGAGCTGCACGCTCTCTACGGGTCAGCAAATATTAATAGAGTAATGAAAGCGCGTAAATTAAGATGGGCGGGGCATGTAGCAAGAATGGGCAATGAAAGAACAGTGGCGCAAGTTTTAAGAGGGAGACCGACTGGTAAGAGACCCCTAGGCAGACCGAGAAACAGATGGGAGAAAAATGTAAGGGATGATCTAAAAGAACTAGGACATGATTACTTAAACTGGATGGAGAATGCACAAGATAGAGATGTGTGGCGGTCTCGGGTAGATGAGGCAATGAACTTTCGAGTTCGAACTGCTAATCTATAATAATAATAATTAATAATTCCTTGGATTCTTTTAAAATTCCCTAAAATATTTCAAATTCTTTGAAATCCCACTAAACCACTGAAAACAATTACAAAGTATTTGATATCTTCTAGAATAACCTAAAATGTTTTAAATCTTTTGAAATCCCTTGAAATTCGTTAGAGCTCTTGAAAATGCCAATTAGTGAAAAATTACTCGGAATCTTTTAAAATTCCCTAAAATATTTCAAATTTAAAGCTCTTGAAAATGCCTTAGAAGTTTTAAAAATACTCTAAAATCTTTCAAATTTCTTCAAATTATTTAAATCTATTACATTAAAAATTTTACATATTAAATTTATCAGAATCTTTAAAAATAATGTTAAATATATCAAAAGAAGTCAAGAGAATTCAGAAATAGGTATAGATCTGAATTGAACAGTGATTAACCCTGGAGTTAATTTATTGATAGAAAAGTGACTAATATGATGTTTTCATTTAAAAAAGTGAATAAAAAATAATTTGAGAAAAAAGTGAATAATAGTGACTGTATGTGGCATCCCTAATTATTTTTGTGAAGTTGCGTCTTACAGGTATTCCCTGATTTTTGCTATTTCTTTCAAAACACTCTTGGAAGCTTTGATCTTATTATAAATTTTTTTGAAGTTCCAGTAGGGGGCTGCAAATAGGGTACCATAGGCATAGGACCACATCTCGAAAATAGGGTACTTTAGGGACCTTAACTGAATATAGGGTACAATAGGGGATATAAGGACCGGTCTGTGAGGCCTGAAAATTGAAAAAAAATCTTCCTACTTCATGATTCCATAGGCATTCTGCTGACCATCTTTCCACTGTCCCTGATAAATTCCCTGAATTAGATTATGCATTGTGCCATATCCATTTATGACTCCTTTTGAAAATTGTCCTTTATACATTCTTCCATTGGGCCACTCCATTTGTCCATATCCATCCATTTATTACTCCTTTTGAAAATTTTCCTCGATACATTCTTCCATCGGGCCACTCCATTTGGCCATATGAATCGTCAGTATCGGGTTTTCCATTGAACTAGCGACCTAACATTTATTTGCATGAAAACAAAAATTAGGAATAAAAGGGTATTTCGAAAAATACGTACACACGCCGCTTTTTCTATCATGACTGTATGTAAAATTAACAGGGTGACCAATAAAATTTTGAACAAAAATTCCAGCCTATTTCCCGGTTTTCCCGGTCTAAAATTACATTTTTCCTGGTTGACTTTTAAGCGCTTATAATAATTATTATTCAATTTGAAAAGTTCTTTTAAATCATTGGGGGAATGCGAGCCCTTGGTTCAATTAAGCTTGCGTGTATCGTTATAATACTTTTCTCATTTTATTACATTCTCATCCTATAATGAGAAGGTATTAGATTTGTGTAAAATTTACACCCCCCCCCTCCCGTTTTTGTCAAATTTCCACGTTTTGAGACCCCCTGAACCCAAAAAACAGGTTTTTACAAAATATCTGTCTGTCTGTTAGTCAGTAGATTTTTAGATTGTTAGCACGATAACTTTCGAAAGAATTGACAGATTGAATTGGGCTCTGGTATACTTCTCAAGTGTCCTAAAATGAAGGTCAAGTTCGTTAGTCAGTCATTTTGGATAAAAATTCCAAAAGTGAGCGCTTTTTCAAAATTTTTGAGACCACTTTTTTTCAAAATAAAAAATTCTATGTACCGATATTCGTGGTACTCAAAGAGACAAACAATTTATCTCAATGACTTTTTCTGATGAAACAAAAATTACTGGAGTTATAGCATTTACAAAATTCCAAAAAACAAACGAAAATGAACATTTTAAGCTAAACAACGCACGATATGAAAAAATTCAAGAAAAGAAAAATGTTTCTTTTTGCACACCTCACAATATTGTTATGAGACTTTTTTCAGTTTTCTTGAAAAATCCAGAATTCAAATTTTTATCGCACAAAAAAATAATGAAAAATCATAAATTCCATTTTGCGGTCAAAATGTACAAGATACGAAAAAAGATGACTTGACAAAAATTATGCAGTCAAAAAAGATCTAAAAATTTGTTAATAATCACTTTTTGATGGGACGCGTAGTTTTTGTTTCATTTGTAAAAAACTGATTCAAGAATAAAATAAATTACATTTTTGGACAAACGACACAAACCACGAAAAAAATTGTTCACTCACCCTGCCGATGGAACAGCACTGAAAAAGCACTCAAAAAGCACTGCCCAGTGCCGTTTCAGTGCTGCTCGTTTAAAGCTACTCAGATTACAGTTTTAAATGCCTGCAGAAGTTCCCTTTATACCTGCGAATAGGCTACCAAGTGGACCAGCTGAAAGGGATTAAAAATGCAAAATTAAAATTTGTGAAATTTTGAAATTACCTTTGCGAAAGTTAGAAATTCAGAATTTACGGGTTTCGATGATTTCAGATATCTAACTTTTTTTTTGAAAAGTTTAAAATTCGAATGAACATAATGTATCTCGTAAATGGAATGAGATACGCCAAAACAGACAACATTTTCGAATTCAACTTCAGAATAGTATATTAGTATATAATTTATAAGTATAAAATATATATAATGAGAAAATTCATAAATTAAAAAAAAGTGTTAATAATTTGAAGAAAATTTTAAAAAGGGATTCGGGTTGATAGCGGCCAACTGCTGTAAACCACTCTGCCTGCCCGGTACGTGACGAATACAATAGAACCATTATATGACCGTCGCATCACCCTCAGTGCGGTTTAGGTGCCGAAATCAGCAGAAACAGTCACTGAAAAAGCACTGGCGGCCCAGTGCCGTCCGCCAGTGCTTTTTCAGTGCTGTTTCATCGGCAGGGCAGAAAAGAGCTACACATTTTTTATTAATCATTTTTTGATCAGATGCGTAATTTTTGTTTTAATTTTGTTTTAAGTTGTTCAACAAAAAAAGATCTACAAATTTGTTATAAACCTTTGCTATGAAAATACATTTAAAATAAAGAAATTAACTTTTTGGAAAAACGATACACGCTACAATAACATTTTATCTAACAAAATTTTTCGCCTAAATTACATTTACAAATTTTCTTAAAACCACTTTACGTTAGGATGCATATTTTTGGTTCAAATCGTAAAAAATAACATTGAACATAAACAAATTACAATTTATGGAAAAACGACACAAGTTTTAATAAAATGCATGATATATAATAAAACTGTTTTCTTATAGGATACGCACTCGCATTTCCAGGTTTTTCCAGATATATAAAAATTCCCTGACAATTCCAGGTTTTACAGGTAGGGACACACTCTGGTATAATCACCATAAAATATGTAAAACACGTAGCGCGTCGCGAAAATTTTCTATAACCGTGTGACTGGGTATTCAAAACATAAACACAGAAGTGATAACGTTAGAACCGGTGGGGTTGCATAACCTAAAAATACACAGGAATCACTACTGCGCATGGCAGAGATATCGGCCGACAGTGCATGTACGAACGACGTTCGTATACTCTCGTGTATGTTCGTTGATCATATGCGACTGTTGATACTGGTTGCCACGCAACGACTCCCGAAATAGCCCATGCCAGTGTGCCGAGTTCAAAAGAGAGAAGGGATAAGAGATGAAAGATGATTGCATGTTTTTCAATTCACATTTTCTAGCATTTCAGGCGCGGACGAAGAAATGTTGGGGCCCGATTTGTCGTTAAACGTCCCAGGTAGCGTTTTGAAGATTCACTTCTGTAGTTGAACATTTTTAAATTTTGATGAAAAATAGTGTTTTCTTGTTGTTGAAAATATATTGAATAAAAAATTAATCATTTCATTTTTTATTTAAAACTTAGATTTTATTGGTTTAAAATTCTCTTTTCGTTGCAAATTAATCGTTTTGTTTAGGAATTGATCTTTTGGGTTGAAAAATGATTTTTTAAATTAGTTTTTCTTTTCCTTGAAATTCAATCTTTTTGGTTAAAAATTCGCCTTTGCGTTGAAAAATCATTTCTTTGGCTGAAAATTTAAATAATTTTTTCTTTTGCTTGAAACTTCATCTTTCTCTGTTGATATTTTTTCAGTTGAAAAATGTTTTTTTTTTTTAAATTGAAAATTCATCTTTTCGGTTGAAAATTATTATTTTTTGTTTAAAATGCAACTATTGTATTGATTCTCATTTTTTTGGTTCAAACGGTTTAAAAATAGTTGAAAAATTAGCGACTTTCTTGAAAAATTACCGATTATGTTGAAAATTATTTTTTTTTTTTTTGTAATGAAAATGATTTTTATTACTGCATAATATTCAACTTCCATTTTTTCTAATTCATCTTTCCTTTCGTTAAACTGCAAATGAAGCTATTTCATTTTTGGTTGAAAATTTATATTTTTTAGTTGAAAATTGTACTATGTAGTTGAAAATAGATATATTTTTGTGAAAATTCGTCTTTTTTGGTAGAATATTATTATTCTTGTTTGAAAATTCATTTTTTCGGTTGAAAATTAATTTTTTTTAAATTTAACTATTTTATTGATTCTCTTTTTTCTTGGTTCAACATCAAAAGGTTTAAAAATAGTTGAAAAATTAGCGATTTTCTCGAAAAATTACCTTTTTTGATGAAAATTATTTTCTGAACTGAATAATATTTAACTTCCTTTTTTCGAAAATTCATCTTTTTAAATTGGAAATTCGTTTCTTTCGCTAAACTGAAAATTAAACTATTTCATGTTTGGTTGAAAATTCATATTTTTTAGTTGAAATGCAATGTATTATCATGAAAATTCGTCTTTTTTGGTAGACTATTATTCTCCTTGTTTGAAAATAGTTGAAAATTTACCGATTTTGTTTGAAACAAATTTGTTTGAAAAGTTATTTTTTTAAATATACCATTTCTGGCTAAGAATTTAACTATTTTTTTAAAAGTTATTTGTTGTTGGTTGCAATAAAATTTAAAAAAATTAAAAATTTGTCTTTTTGGTAGACAATAATTTGATTAAAAATCCATATTTTTATTAAAAGTTCATTGTTTTCATTCAAAAATTAAATGTTTTGTTGAAACTTCGTTTTTCTTTTTGGAAAATTATCTATATACTGAAAATGCAACTATTATTATCAATAATAATCGCTGGAGGAATTCCATTGACACTCGATAATAAATTTCTGAGAGAATTTGTATGATATGACATATATTCAACTCCGATATAAATTCTAATGGCATTTGTAAAAAAAAAATTATTAGCAGTTCGAACTGGAAAGTTTATTGCCTCACTGCCCGATTCGGGTAGTGTTTCTAGGTGGATATATACTACCAATGTGGGTCCACTACACCCACGACGGGCCAACAGCACGCGGTATTCCTGCACGGTCACCCATCCAAGTACTAACCGCGCCCAACACTGCTTAACTTCAGTGATCTTACGAGAACTGGTGTTTTCAGCGTGGTATCGCCGTTGGCATTTGTAATCTCAATGAAAATCAAAAAAGTTTTATTCCTTTCAACACTTTGAATATTGTCAAAATTTTTAATACATTATTGTTAATTTTGATTTATTTTTTCCTTTATTTTTAAAAATATGTAATAGAATTTTTTATTATTTATCTGGGTTCTTGATTTTTTTGAAATTTGCATATTCATTAATTCTACGATGTTTGAGTTGAAGTATTTGAAAGCGAAAAGAATGTAAAATTCGTATACATATTCAATAAACAGGAAGCAGTAAGAAGGAAATTTCAACAAAATAGTTAAGTTTTGAACCAAAGAAATAAATTTTCAATTATAACGATGAAACTTTAATAAGAAAATTAAGTTTAAACCAAATAGTTGAATTTTCGACTAAAAAGATGAATTTTTAACCACTAAGGTTCATTTTGTACCAAAAAAGAGGGATATTCAACAAAATATATGAATTATTTCTAACCAAAAAGAGAAATTGTCAACCAAAAATAGAATATTTATATTTCCAAATAAAGAAAAAAATGTGATTAGAAAAAAAAAATTCTGAAGAGAATAGTTGAATTCTCAACTAAATAAATTAATTTTCAACTTCATCAATTTGGAACGAAAAAATATAAATTTCAAAGGAAAGAGCGAAAAAGACACTCAGAGAAATGTCCTTTTGTGACAAAAGGATGCTTGTTGAAGTAAATGGAATTTCCTCTTAAATTTAAGGTTGAGAGGATTTTCATTTGTCTCAACAGGAATCCCTTTTAAAAAATTTCCTCATGCGGCTAACTTCACCTACTCTTGCAGCCAAATTATTGTGTTTGTGTAAAAAACATATTGACTTCGTTCAAAACAAAGCAGGCAAGAGGACAATGCTTTTGTTTCAAGACAACTTTTTCTCTGAGTGGATTTTATTTTCGTTTGCGTTTTGGAATTTTGAAAATGCTATAACTCCGGTAATTTTCTTTTTATCAGAAAAAGTGGTCTCAAAAATTTTCAAAATGTGCTCACTTTTTGAATTTTCATCCAAAATAGCTGGTTAACGAACTTGTTCTTTCTTTTTCGGGCTCAAAAAAGTGTTCCAAAGCACAATCCAATCGGATAATTTTTTCAAAAGTTATCGTGCCTACAGACTACAGACAGACTACAGACAGACAGACAGACAGACACCTTCGTAAAAATCGTTTTTTCTGACTCAGGGGGTCTCAAAACGTGGAGAATTGATGAAAACCGACTAAGTCAAATTTTACATAAAACCAATACCTTCTCATTATGATGAGAATGTAAAAAATTATATGCATGACAAAGGAATTAAAAGTACCAAAAAATATATAAGCGCAAGTTTGAACATTTGCATTACATGTTTGTGCCGTATTTAATTATCAAAACTATGCATTCTTCATTTTGAATCTCAATACTTGTAACCCAACTTCCTCTTTTATATTTTTAGGTACTTTAAATTTATTTTTCAAGCATATAATTTTTTTAAATTTATTTTTGGCTTATAAAAGTATAGAGAAATTGCAAAATAATAATGTTTATTGTTTCAAAATAATTCATTACGTATATATACTCTGCTGCAAACATCAACTTATATAGATAAACAAATTTCTGGAAAAATTAATGATTTTTCTATTCTTGAATTAAATTTTTAAAAATATTCATCATTCTTTTTATAATATGTTTGTATATTTACGGTAAAACTATTGTGAAAGAAAGGATAAGAAACGGAAAAAATTTCAAAAAAGTCAGAAGACGCGAACGCATGAGGGCAGACTCTGTAGCTTAAAACCTAGACCGCTCCTCTATTTTTGCTTGCTCGATGACTTTACAATTCGACCAATAGTGTTTCCGCGCAGTAACTAAGAATATAAATTTGTTTATTTGCAGTTCAAGTGCAAACATAAGTGTTCGCACTATTTGTGTACAGTTGTACAATTTTTGTGACCAATTTTTGTTGTTTTGCCCCATTTTGATTAATATAAACCTCATATCTAGCCCATTGACAAAATTGAAAATTTCTTGGAGTGCTCTGCAGCGCGGTCGTAAATTAGTAATTAAAAAAAAACTTTTTTCATAATTCTAAATATTTTGGACCAGAGCCGCCTTCCTTTGAGCCTTCTACTTAGCGTGCTAAATTTTCAGAACGATGTCTCATTCCGTGTGGTCGTAAGTTGACATGGGAAATTATCGATATAGCTTCCAGTTTTATTTTATTCGGAAATTTTTTTTTCAAAATTTCCACCGAAAAAGACCAGAGCCGTGAACTTTATCGTCTCCTCTTTTATTTCCCAAACTTTGAGTGCGATATCTTATTTCTTTTGGACGTAAGTTTACAAAGAAAAGTATCATGCAAACTGTTTTACCCACAGACCCGTGGACGTACGAAGTTGTCTGCTCGCTGCGATAGTGCTGCTCTGAGACAGCGGATACGTATGTCAAACACGCAGTAACTGAAGATATAAATTTGTTTATTTGCATTTTAAGTGCAAACATTAGTTTTCGCACTATTTGTGTACGGTTGTACAATGTTTGTGCCCAATTTTTGTTGTTTTGCCCCATTTTGATCAGTACAAACCTCATATTTAGCCCATTGACAAAATTGAAAATTTCTTAGAGTGTTCTGCAGCACGGTCGGTATTGCTCCAAATTAGTAATTAAAAAAAAAAAACTTTTTTCATAATTATAAATATTTTGGACCAGAGCCGCCTTCCTTTGAGCCTTCTACTTAGCGTGCTAAATTTTCAGAACGATATCTCATTCCGTGTGGACGTAAGTTTACATGGGAAATTATCAATATAGCTCCCAGTTTTATTTTATTCGGAAAATTTTTTTTCAAAATTTCCACCGAAAAAGACCAGAGCCGTGAACTTTATTGTCTCCTCTTTCATTTCCCAAACTTTGAGCGCGATATCTTATTTATTTTGGACGTAAGTTTACATCGCAAAATTGAGGTCTAGCTTGGTCACGTGACCCTCTCGTTACATGGCCTTAAACACGATGGAATTAATTTTCCGAGGTATATAAAACCTTG
>CAKNYM010040949.1:0-38553 GCA_932195095.1 Andricus curvator
AAGACACAGACAAGAAGATATAGAAAGAGAATTCGGCAGACAAAGGTTGCAGAGACAAATCAAGTTGACAACCTGGGAAATTACGGACGACGAGAAGAAAAAGATAGAAAAAGAATAGGAAGAGATAAAACAGAAAAGGAGAGAAGAACTCACAGGATACCTCAACCAAAGGGGAATAAAATTTTTTTCATAAATACACCAAATAGAACAAAGAATTACATATGTAGAAAATAAGGAAATAAAACCATAAGTTCACCTATAAATTGTGGAGTTCACTGATGACACTTTGAGTTGAGTATTGGGTCCGCTATAGAATTGGGGATGTTTAGGTTAAGTTATTTGGTTCAGATCATGAGGACTCCAACAACTATAGAAGAAGGCAAGAGGAGGAGGTTCAAATATTTTTTTGGCAAATTAAAGTTACGCTACATTATATAGAGAAAAGAATATACTTAGCCAAAGAAACGCATAAATAACAAAATTAACGTTAGACTATTATTTTTTATTTTTTATTTTGTTGAGTATTATTGGTTTGGCCGAATAGGTCGTTTTATTTATTTGTTTCAGTGAATGGAAATCATTGACTGGTGGAAGTGTAGATTCTGCGGCAGAAAAATACCAAGAAACCTATATCTGTTCCACGATGAATACTGCTGAACAGGAGGAAACTAAAGAGGAAAGAGGAAAAAGTGATAACGATGGGGGAAATAGACAGGACGATGGGGAAGATAAACAGGACGAAATGGAAATCGAAATTGAGCTGAATTCTGATGATGACGACTGCATAGTCTTAGACATAGACGAACAGGAACTTCTGATGGATCCAGAACAAGATCTTTAAGGGTTAATACCCCGTCCCGCACTGGGGGCAGGGGGTGTAACGTGAAGTTACAGTAGGGCCCTTGCTCCTTCCGGTCCTGATCTAATCCGGAAGGGGTGAGGCCCGAGATTTGGCGATCGAGGTCGAAAAACCCCGAAATGATCGAGAGCAGGTCGTCGACCACGAATCGCCAGTTCTCGCTATCCCGCGACCGAGTAGATATTACCGAACCTCGCCGGATCGTTCCCCAAAAATAGCCACACTAGTTGCCTGTGAACTATCCGACCTTATTATTTGTGAAATAACCGAACTAACCACCGGTGAACTGAGTGGATTGAGTGTCTGTGCTATCCCGGATTGAAGTGCCTATCCGGATTACATCCTACAGGATACCATCGAGCCCACTTCTACGGGATTCTGGAAAGCCAGTCGACTAAGCGAACTAGGGATCTACGAATTCTGTAAGTGGTACAATAAATACTGATTGTACATTAATATGGCTTGTACTTGACTTTACCTGGACTTAGTTTCCTAACTTCCCCAATCTCCCTTATTTGTAGCCAATTTGCGGGCAGTTGGCCACAATGAATTCAGGAAATGATAAAACAAAACAAATTTCACAATTTACAATTGATTCATAGTTTATTTGCAATTAAACAACACAATTGTTTTAATTTGTTTCACAATGAATCACAGGGGCGAAATGATCGAGTTTTATATTTAAACGCGCGCGTTCTAGCCAGATAATTCTGAGGCTAATAATTTGAATCAGGAAAAATCTCTGATTGATCAAAAGGAAAAGCTCTCCAGAGCTGACACCAAGAATAATCAATAACTAAATCTCAGAATAATAATAATTATCTTGACTACGCGATATTCAATGGTGAAATGATTGAATAATTTATTTCGAAGAGTGGTAATTGTTTTAAATGCAGAAAGACCTTTTTCTGGCGTTTTGAACACGCGCTCCTATATTTATAAACTTGAATCTGATGACGTAGAAGGGTTCGCACTCGAAACGTCGTCACTAATAGCCAATCACAATTTTAGTTTTACGTCGATGTTGACATCATCCACCAATCAGCATGTGGATGATTTCACCCTCGACGTCACAAAATAGGGCGGAGATCAGTCCACGCTGATTCATGGATCACATCATGTGATTCAACCCTTCTTCCTTGTTATCGCAGATTTTTGGCGCCTGTTTGTCGCGGCTTAGTCTTGAACGGAAACTCTTAATTACTATGACTAATATCTACTGTACATTCACCTATTAGATAGAGAGAGAAGGAGAATGGTATCCATTATTGCACCATTTCCTAACATTTATGCCCAATTGGTTTCCCCAATGCATTACTTAATTGCATCTTCTATAATCAATAATATAAACTAATAAGTTCCTATTATAATTATGATAATTCAATAAATCTTAATCAATTTCAGTATTCATTGAGAGACCATTCATTTAACATGAGTCGGTACCTTCCAAAAATATTTGAATTTAGTTTCGTTCCCGCTCTTAAATATGGCGCCGCTTGACTTTCGAAAAGTCACACGAGGTTACACCCCCAAAATGTGGGGGCCGCGGCCGCGACGGCCCTTATGTAAAGGCGGCCCTGGCTGGACGTGTGACGAATTCACTATGAAATGTGTAGAACTATTAATAGATTTAATTCTTTCTTTATAATAAATTTAAAAATTAAACCTTTTTCGGGTTTCAATCGTGTGCGAAACTATAAATGTTTCCGACGTTTCGTGAACATTGCAGTTCACTTCTTCAGGGCTGACCTGAAACTGAAGTTTTAGGTCATGTTGTTCTTATATATGCCTATGATTGGCCAGAGCGTCCCATGGAGGGACCGGTCGAATTTGATTGGACAATCAAGTTTTTTTAAAACAAATGTTCACGAAACGTCGGCAAGATTCATAGTTTCGCACATGGTTGAAACCCGGAAAAGTGTAGAAGTATTGTCCACTGGGGAAAATCGATCGATGAAAAAAAAAGTAGTCGCAACGTAAAACACGATATGACATCGCATTCATCTTTACGCAGCCAAAAAATTCTTCTCTTCAAACTTTTTAATTCAACATTTATTACTCAAGATAAACAATCAAAACTGACAAAATTTTCCAAACGAAAATCGATGTTTTATAAAACACAACCCGCGATTATTCAGCTGTTTGTTGATGAAAATGCTGGCAATTTTTATGGTGTATTTCAAATCCTTTACCGATGACTACAAGCACTCCAGCGACAGAGTGCGTTGACTTCAACTCGCTGCCATTTCCACAATTTCCAAACCATTTTTTTTTCAAATTTTCAGGAAAAATTTCTCAAAGTCTAGTGAACAACTTTCTTGCGACAATTTATTTTAACTACCAGTTTTTCGATGACCGTACCGCTGGTCGGAGCTGACGAAACGTGGCTTTCTTTCGGAATAAATTTAATATTGGTCAAGAATAAACATATTAAATTTCTGAATAAAGTGCGTTGCTTGTAGTCATCGCTTATGTATTTAGGATACACCATACAAATTTTAAGTATTTTTATCTAAAGAAGCTGAATAATCGTGGGTTGTGTTTTATGAAACATCAATTTTCGATCGGAAAGTTTGGTAAGTTTTTATTGTTTATCTTGATTAATAATTGTCGAATGAAAAAGTTTGATGGGAAAAATTCGTCCGCCGCCTCAAGATAAATGCAAAGGTATATTTGGTTTCACGTTTCGACCACTTTTTTTCATTAATCGATTTTCCCGAGTGGAAACGCTGAACGATTTATTGCAACCGTTACCTCAATATTGTGCTTGCAATTTTTGTGTATGCCTTTCTAAAGCTTCGTCAGGTTTGTTGGCCCTCCAGCTATTCTCGTATGCGTCTTTTCGCTTAGATTCAAAAGTGACTTAAAAACAATCTTCAAAAGAATACTGCATGCCACTAATTACGGACATATAATAGTCAGAAAAAGAAGCAGCTTTAAAGAAGAAAAACAAATGGTACGTTGGAATAATATAATCATAATGGGAAAATTTCATTCACATCATCGGTACTAACTGCTGTATGCTTTTTTAGGTTATGTTTACAAAAACGACTGTCGAGTAGTTTGTCTGATTGGGCGCGCAACTCATTATGCTGATATAATTCCAACGTACCTTTTGTTTTTCTTCTTTAAAGCTGCTTATTTTCCTAAATCGTATATGCGCAGTATTTTTCAGGAATCTTCATGGGTTTTATTTAAGATTTTTGAAAAATTAAAATTGCTTTGAAATTCACTAAATGTGTCGAATAAAATTTTTTTCTCGTTACTGAAATTTCAATTATACGTTGTTGAAATTTCAACTGCATGGTTGAAATTTTAATCACACGTGTAGCTAATTTTTCATTCACAAGTAGTTGAAATTTTAACAACGGTAATCGTATAAAACTTCATCCACATGTGGTTGAAAATTCAACCAGATAATTCTAACAGTGTATAAAACTTTGTAAAAGGGGTATTTTCGGAGTCGCTGATTACGAATTTTATGTCAAAAGTTACAACTTCAAATGATGGATCCAATATAACGGCAAAAATGGTTAAATTTGTACAGGTTTATCTGAAACATTTGGGGTTTTGGGGTCGCTGATTTAAAATTTTTGGGGTTCGTTGAAAAAATTCTTTAATACAAATCCCTATATTATATCTTACAGATGAAGGTGCTGAAAATCAACATCGAATAAATACGGGTCATGGTGTGTTTTACTTGGACCGTAGGTCCTTGAACCAACACTATGCTGCAGGTTTCAACCATCCACGTTAGTATATTATAATTGTTTTAAACTAGCAAACAATTTTCGGGATTCAGAAAAAAACACAAATCTTATTTCTTAAACACCAATCAATTGTTCTCGCTGAACGGCGTTGGGCCCTGGAGACCTTTGACACAAATTTTTAATTTTAACTTAAAAAGTACATATTCTTATCAGAAATTTAATTGCGCATCCTTTTTCATGGAACAAAACTATTGTAGCTTTCTTCCTTCTCAAATGGAACCCGAAAAGTCCGTTTTTGAAAGAACAACTTTCTGTTAATTTTAGAAATTTTTTAAAGTTTATGAAATTCGTGGAAATGAGTGATAATTTGTAAAAGTTTACGGAAATTCTTGAAAATGTGTAGTGATTCACCGGTAACTTTGAATAACAGTTGTGCTGGACGCATACGCAATAGCTCAGGCTATAACTGCTGCAATTTGAACTCTCTGAACTTTTTTGGTTGTTCTAGAATCATTTAGTTATGCACTTGTCATTTCTGCCAATGAATTGTCAAAAAACGTTAACTAAATATTGAAAATGCAGTTGACGGTGGTAATTGGGATGCTGAAATTTAAGAGAACGCCGTTCATGGTAAAAGAATATGAAATAATAGAATTATTACAAATGATTATTCAGTCATGAAATTATATTTATTATGAAATATTACATATATCATATGATTAATATGATCATTAATAATTTTTGAATTTTTTATTGTAAATTGCTAGAATTAAATACACTTCAATTTGAAAAAAATTGCTATTCAACTTGCTATAGAATTTTTAATTGCAAGAAATAAGTTCTCAGTAAAATAGTTAAACTTTTAATCAAAGAGATGAATTTTCAACTAAAAATATAAATATTTAACAAAAAAATTATTTCTAAAAAAAGTGATTCAAGCAAAATTTTCAAACAAAATATTTGAATCCTCAAGCAAAGAAGATTAATTTTCAACCATAATGTTGCATTTTTATCCAAGAAAGATGAAATTTCTACTAAGACAGATGAATTTTTGAATGAAAAAGACAAATTTTCAACAACAAAAATATTTAAATTTTTACCCAAAGAAGATTTTAGTTTAACTTTTCTACACCAAAATATGAGTTTTAAACGAGAATTTAATTTTCTACGAAGATAATTGAATTCTCAACGCAAAAAGACAGAACATTTGAATTAAACAGGCGAATCTTCCAACAAAACAGTTGAATTTTCAATAAAAAGGGATGACTTTTTAACAAAATTGTTGAATTTTTCACCAAATAGTTGCATTCTTATTCAAGAAGGATGCAATTTCTACTAAAACAGAAGAATTTTCAAATTAAAAAGACAAATTAAAAAAAAATAGTTGCAATTCAGAAGAGTTAGAATTGACAATTTTTGAATTTTGAAAATATGGAATTACAAATTATTCAATTTTCTTCAATTATATTTTAAAAGTTTGTGATTTGAAACCTTTTTTTTAGAATAGTTTAATTCTAAAGGCTTACAATGAAAAATTATTCAATTTTAACGATTCGCAGTTCAAAGCATTTTAATTTTAAAGATTTACAACTGAAAACACTTTAATTTTTATAGATGTACAAGTAAAAACTCATAAATTGTGATAATTTTGAAGATCAAAAGTCAAGAGATTCTAATTTTAAATCGTTAAAATTGATAAAATGTCAAATGTAAATCCTCAAAATGACAGAATTTTCAGTTGTAAAACTTTATATAAATATAATTTTCAAAGTGTAAATTAAAAAAATTAAATTTTAAAGGTTTGCAATTCAAAGTTCAAACAAATTTGAAGATTTACAATTGAAAATTCTTGAATGTTTAAAATTTGGAATTGCAGATTATTCAATTTTCAAGAATAATATTTTGAAGGTTTGAACCATTTTTTTTATTGTTCAATTTTGAAGACTTTCAATGGACAAGTCTTCAATATCAAAAATTTTAAATTTGGAACTCTTTAATTTTGAAGATTTACATTTCAAATCGACATTAAAAATTTCACCATTTTGAAGAGTTACAATTAAAAATTCTCGAATTATAAAAATATAAATTTCTGAATTATTCCATTATTAAGAGTTGTATTTTCAAGGAATGTAATTTTAAACTTTTTTTGTTTTGTTTAAGTTTTAAGATTTACAATAATAAATTCTTCAATTTTATCGACTTTCAATTAAAAATTCGTCAATTTTGATTATTTGCAATTAAACACTCTAAGATATTATAATTATTATTATCAATAATTCTTCAATATTCTTTTAAGCTGATGTATAAATCAGCGAAGTAGATATTAATGTTATTAATTTCGACAAATTGGAAGTCGAACGTTTTTTCTTAACCAAAAATATGTAGATAAGAATATTATATCTGTTATTAAATTTCATGAATATCGAATGCTACTAAATCCTAACGAAATTGATTCGTGTTTATTCATTAAATGTACATAAATTCCGAAGGTATTAAGTGTCAGTAAAACTAGAAATTATTGATTAAAAATGAAAACATTTTAAGCATACTTGGATTATAATCAAAGAGAATTCAACAAGCGTATTATATATCACCAAATACATTCATCAAATGTCAAATCTGAAATAAATTATTAACAAGGAGACACCACGGTTCTCGGAATTTATATTTGGCCCATACCTTTGGCGATAAAAGATCATCACCAGAGATGAAATTTAGTAAAGTTATTCGGTGCGCTGCGCAGCCTTTAAAAAAAAAAAAATGGCATTGAAGTTTTAGCCTCATTCCTTAGACTCGAAAATTATGTTGTCCGGCAACCGACGACGTAGCTCAAGTGGTAGCTCCTCGGAATTGCAGCTTAAAGTTCGCGGTTTTGAATCTTGCTACTAGCATTTCTTGTTCAGTTTTTTTTTAAATTGTTTCCTAATAAAAATGATTATATTGCAATTTTATACTGCGATTATATTTCAGTTAAGCGAACATAAAAATGTTGAATTCTTTTTTTTTCAAGAAAACTTGTATTTTCAAAGGTGAAACATTCTTTTAGCGAATATGTTCCAAAATTCAATTTCTCGTCGCAGCTGCATAAAAGTTTGTACAAGGAGGTTTCTGGAGTCGCTGATTTCGAAATTGTTGTCAAAATTTACAAATTCAAGTGGCGCGTGTAATATAACAGCAAAAATGGTTAAATTTGCACAGGATTGTCTGAAACTTGCGCGAAGAAAAAGTATTCGTGTTATTTACAACATCAATAAAAATCCAGACATGACCTCAGTATATTTTACAAGAACTTCAGTTAAATCTCCTGATTTTCTGTGAATTTCACCTAGCCTCTAGTAAGATCTACTGGGCTCGGCGTTTTCCATATACACTTGTACATTTTGTTGAAAGTTGGTTAAAATCTACAGAAAATCAGTACATTTTACTGAACTTATTTTAAAATCGTTTGAAATGTCATGTTGTCCATACTTGTAACTTTTTCTGCGTGTAGTGTCTGGGGGGTTTTGGGGTCGCCGATTTCTAATTTTAGGCGTTTGTTGAAAAAATTCTTCAATAAAAATCCCTATATTATATCTTACAGATGCAGATTTTGGTATGCCGCATCCATTTGTACCAGGGTTCGGTCCTAATGTAATTTCCGGAGACCACGTGGAGCACTGGCCGGAACATTTCCACAGCCATGGTGAAAGATCTAGCAGTAGAGCTTCAAGCCATGGAAATCCACGTTTGTATATTATAATGATTTTTAACTAGCAAATAATTTTCGGGATTCAGAAAAAAATCTAAATTTTATTTCTTAACCGACACTAAATTATTGATCTTGCTGAACGGCGTTGGCCCTTGAAGACCTTTAACACAAGATTTGAATTTTAAATTAAAAAATACGCATTCTTATAGGCATCTGTAAATTTAAGAAATTTAGGATAATGTATAGAAATTTGTGGAAATCAATGGGAATTTACGAAAATTTATGCAAATGTGAAGTACTTCACCGGTAACTTTTAATAACAGTTCTGCTGGACTTATACCGATCCCTCTTGATAGTTTGATTTTTAAGTTTTTTGGCCTTCCAGCGATGTAGCTTTCAGCGGGATTGTTTAAAAAAATACAGTGCACTGAAGCACTGCTAGCGGCCGCACAGCGTGCCAAATCCAATAGGAATGGCAAAAATTTGATTTCTCGTCGCAGCTGCAAAAAACTTGTTACATCGGTGTTTTTGAAGCCGTTGATTTGAAATTAGCCGTCGAAAGTTACAAAATCAAAATGACGGATCCAATATTGCGGCACAAGTTAATTTTTTTCATATTTTTCTGAAGCTTGGTATAAAGGGGTTTTTAGTGTCTCTTATTTCGAATTTGGCGCCGAAAGTTACAACATCGAAATGACGGATCCAATATCGCGGATAAATTTTTTGACAAATGATAAAACTGACTACTACAAAGATACTAGATTAGCCGAGAAAGATTGGAAAAATGTAGTTTTCGCAACTTTTCCGCTACAGGGCCAGATGGTATCGAGAACTTCTGGTGCAAGAAGTTTGCTTCTACACACCAACATCTGGCCCGCATATTCACCTCTTTTTTAAAGTTGGAACGCCCATTCCGCAGTTGCTGGTGTAAGGACGCACTATACTCCTACTGAAAAAGTCGACTTGTCCGAACCAGAGAATTACAGGCCAATGACTTGTTTGAACACACTATATAAGATCTTTACAGCTGTCCTAAACAACAGCATTGTTCGAGTAATTGAGCCTGTTATGATATGAGTGTTATTAGATATCTTGACCCTGGAGAGACGTATGCATACATGGGTATACCTCTATGCCGCATTCAGAACGTAACATCAGTGAAGGAGTCTCACCGAAGCAGATACAGGCATTTTCTTCGACAGATTTGGTCTTCAAATCTGTTGGCGTTGAACAAGGTATCCGCGACTAAAATGCTTGCCGTCCCGGTTCTACTCTACTCGTTTGGGGTGGGCGACCCTAGAAACAGTTCACGTGCACAGAGGGGAGACTCCAAACTGTGCACGTGCACAGATGGTACACTCCCGACTGTGCACATCTTAATTTTCCAGGGCTACAACTGTGCACTTGCCCAACTGTGCACGTCGAGGGCCATATCAATTCGTCTGTTCCGCGATTATACATCTCACGCCGTCAAGGCGGTAGCAGACCATTCCGAAAAATTACAGCCTTTCCCGGCAAAATCGCAGTAATATTTCAGCCTTAACCACGCCTCACGACCGTCAGATAGGTGGTTACAGTCTGCGATGGACTCAATATGAAACTCCGGCAAAAGTCTCGTGCACCCTGTCTACACGGAGAGACCCAAGGACGACCTCCTTCTGAATTTTCTCCGCAATTATCTTAGCATTTTACTGACACTTAGGGATGCTTTTCAGGCTGTTAACCAGTGAAAGTTTGGTACCTTCAAGAGCACCGATAACCAGGACGTCTAGCTTAACAGACTATTCCGTGTATAGCCGTCGCAGCTCCCTTATAAAGTCTTTGCGCCTCTCGTTATTTTCATTCACCTTGGATGTGATGCTTTTGTTAGCTGATATTGGAAATTCGATGACGAACATCATTCGTTTGTCGAAGTGAAGGAGAACCATGTCAGGCCTCCAGTGCGCAACAGAAACAATTGTCGAGAATATGATGTTCCAGTATATGTGGCACTTCTCATTTTTGACAATTCACTCTATTTCCCTAGGAGCATTGGACAGAGTGATATTAGAGCTAATGCCGCAAGAGTGACAGAGACTGTAATAAAGCACTCTTAGTTCTGGCTTGTGCATTTGGAGGTGCGTCGTACCCGCGTGAGTTGGAAAACTAGATGGAACGTGTCCTAGATGCTCAGGGTGTGCATGACACGCTCTGCAGCTATCATCGGAAATGTCTTGGCTCAAAATGTGGCGACTGTATGCTAAAGTGGAAATGTCAAGATTCCGTGCATCCTCTTATCTTCTTGCTTTCTAACCATTTTAAGAAGAGAGACTTGTCCATTTGCGACCATATGTGCTGTACTCAGAATAATCTCGTTGTAAAGATATTCAAGATTCAGTATTCCACGACCATCTTGACTATTACGCGAAAACCTTGACTATTGAGACGGCAGGCATGTTCGTTGCAGATACTTGGTTCCTCGCCGACAGTATCCTTTATAGATGTTACGTCGAGAATGTGGCTCTATGGCACGTCCAGGTATATATAGGTCTCTTCAGCACCAAGGTGTCGTATAGCGCTTCTGTTGATAAGCTCAGGGTCTTCAGGGGTGCCATTGAGTTTTCCGCGCTTCAAAGAAACCTTGGCACATTTTTGAAACCTAAACTCCATCCAATCTCCTGAGTGTATTGCTCGGCAATCTCCTGAGCAAGATTTAGTTGTTATTTATTTTTATCATAGATCTTAAGATGATCCATATAAAATACATGGTTGACCTTATGCTTTTGATCTACACGTTTGCCGCAGAAGTATCCTTCGGAATGGCGAAGTGCGAGCGAAAGTGGCAATAATGTGAGGCAAAAGAGGAGAGGGCTCATGGTATCGTCCTGAAAGACTCCTCTCTGAAAGGTGACGTTGTTAGTTGTCTCTCGATGTTTTCCAGATGAAATAGTAAATCTAGTTTTCCGAAGTGGCATCAATCTCTCAACGCACCTCCGATATGCGAATGAACCTTTAAGCTTTCCAAAAGACAGATGATAAGTCTATGAGAGGTTGAATCGAGAGCTTTCCGATAATCAATTCAGGCCATCGACTGGTAGCCCTGGTAGGATGGTGCGTCTTGCGAGACACATTCATCGATAAGGAGATCCTCCCGACATTCTGCTACGTCTTTCTTTGAGCCGCGTTTTTCGCACATCTAACGCCATACAGTGTGTTCAGACAAGTGATTGCCTTGTAATTCTTAGGGTCAGCTAAGTTGCACAACTCTGGCAGGAGCACTGTGCGCCCTACCACCAGCCACGCCGGAATAGGCTCTCCCGACTTTAGATATGAGGTGACAATGCGGACCAGATGCTGCTGGGCTGAAGAAAACTTCTTCCACGAGAAGGTCCTGATACTATCTGGTCCCGAAGCGGAATAGTCCTTCATTCCTCTTAATACTTTTTTCGCCTTCACGGTAGTGATGGGTCTGCGTTCCTCCTCAGGCGTTATGAGTGCATTGCACAGCACCTTGAAGTGCTGTTCCTACCAGATGTTATGTAGCTAATCACACACTGAATGCGCGATGCGTACTGTCTTGCCCAGCCTATCTTTGTGCTGATTTGATGCATTCGTCTTTTGGCCTTATGATTAGCCGTTGATTTTGTTTAACGGTTTGCATTCGCCAAAGCTATTTCTGCATTATACACGTAATCCTGTTCAGCCAGATCTTTAGGCTTGAGAGAAACCTGGATGTTGATGTTTCCCCGGGTCCTAAATCATCGCTCTTCCTCTATTGAATGCCTGCCCGCGCTTAGTCTCACGGTCCGGTCTCTTCTTATGTTGCCGGCTTCTTCTGTCTGCGGTAGAGTAGGCGCTTCGCTTACATACCCCCTTTTGCGGAGTTGTTCGGCATCGTTTTGCAGATGTTGATGCGAAAAGTGCGAGAGCTCTGGGTGTTTTTCGCACCACAAAGCAGTCGGTAGAACAGAACAATCGATTAGAGAACTAGGTATCGCGGGTAGCAAGATTGCAGAAAAGCTTCAGAAGATAGAAAAAAAAACTATATTCTGGCTCTTTAAGGCTCTTTGAATCCTAAGTCCGCCAAACTCAATTATCGAAAAGAACTTCGATAAACTTTCCACAACACTTAGAATGGAACAGTGAACTGGAAGTAAGATATAGAAAGTTAACTTTCTATTCGACCTCAAAGCATCAAAGCTCCTAGATGCTAACAGCTTGCTGCGAGCCGCTTAATTAACCGTAAAACCTTCAACCACCTGCAATTACGTCGCAAACTGCTATAACTGTAAATCTTCGCACACTCAAAATCATGGAAAAGAAACAACCACAATGCCACTCCTGAACATAAATGAAAAAAAGAAAGAAGCAAAACAAGATTTACTTCCCGAAAAATCTAAGGAAAACAGAAGAATTTTCGCGTTTAAACATTACACTAAGCAATGAGAAGTCAAAATAACATAATAATCTAAAAATACATAATGCAGGGTGTCTAGATTCTCAAATTACATTTACTTCATCAAAAAGTCGTACATCGGTTAATATTAACTGACTTTGCGATTACATTTTAGCTATATTCAGTTTGGACCAATAGCACATTTTTGGGTTCGTGGAAAAAACTCTTGACTAAAAATCCCTATATTATATTTTACAGCTACAGGTACACCACGACCACGATCAATATCACGAGCAGTCCGGGACAGGATATCAAGAGCGTTCCGGAGGTCGAGAAATCAAAATGACAATCATGAAAGTAAGTTCATAATAATGTTTTGAACTTAGAAAAATAAATGAAAATTCCATTTCATAACCGCCAGTAAATTGTTCTGGCTGAATGGCGTTGGCCTTTGCAGACCTTTGAAACAAGTTTCGAATTTCAACTTAAAAAGTACATATTCTAACCGGTGATCGCCTTCTCCATGATTTTCTGTCTTACTTTCACTTTTTTGATTTCATTGGGAAATGGAGAAAAATGATAAAAAATATGCAATTTCATAATGACATGTAATTAGTAAAAAATCCAATTAATGCAGCTTATACTATAGGTCAATTTAATTAGTCATAGCTCTCTATGTGAATATGTTACACGCAAAGTATATAATCAAGGCATTCTATTTAACCCCTAGGCATTATATATAATACTCGGCACAAGATAGGCCAAGTATACAATCTTGATTTTGAATATAATAATGCAGATAAAGAAGGGGATGATAAATTAAAGAGCACTTATAGAATTCAACACACGTTTACTCGCTACTTATAACAACATAGCATACTGAAATTACATTTTGATTGACATTGAACTTTGTTTTTTGCGCATAAACACTTATTGATTTGACGCTTTGTTTTGCAGCAATATTAAAAAAGAGCTTGTATAAAAAGATTCGTGACAGGCGATTTTTTAAAAATGATCTTAACCATTTTTTACTGAATAACAAAGTTGATTTTTTTAAATTTTCAGAAATGAGATTTCTTCAAGATTTTCAGATTGATAAACAAGGTCTTGAGTCAGTGCAAGATTAGGGTGATTCAAAATTATACCTGCGAAAATACGACTTTAGAATTTTGGCGACAGATACAAAACTCACCTGAAAAAATCAGTTTGAAATGCGGACGCAATGAGTGATTATATTATCAAGGGGCAATTTTTTTTCTCTTGGAAGCTCAAATCCATATTCAAGGCAAAATGTCTCTGCGGATCGTCAACACTCGCGACAATTATGTGAAATTTTCTTTTGCCCCCATGATTTTTGAAGCGGGTTTCTCGTCTAACTGTTGTTGGCCTAACATCACCTTGAACCCACCCGCGCAGTATCGTATCCTGAGAAAAAGATAAAAAATTTTGAAATAATTAAAATAGTTGAAATTCTGATTTTTTCAGGATCAATTAGGCATCTCATCCATACGAATGTGAGTATCCATCTACTCCTTTGGGAAACTGGACCATTTTCGCAAATAGACGAAGTGGATGCCTTTCTGACTTTATGGTGTGTCCTGAAACAAAGGATTGTCATCCTAACACACCCCTGAACCCACCCAGGTAGTAAAACTAAATTCTCGAGAGATGGAAAGATTTTATGAATATTTTCCTTTCATATTCTTTGGAAAAATGACAATTTTTCGGAAAAATCGAAGTTATTGCTCCTCTGATTTTTTGAGATGGTTCTTAGACTATAGATAGTCATTCTAACCGCCCCCCCCACAACCCACCCACGCTTCTTTTTCCGAAGTATAAGAAAAGGAAATATTCACTGAATCTTTCCAGCTGTATAGAATTTAGTTGTACTGTGTAATAAATAATTCTAATTCACAAAAATAATAGTTTAAAAAATGTAGTATCATTTTTATTAATATTGTCTTTGAATAATTGTAGAATGTTTTTTTTCTTCAATTATTCAAAAATGCTTATAGCCATCTTCATTTATAATAATGATAGATAGTTGCGGTTTCTTCTGAAATTATTAACCTATTGTCCACTTTGTACTTAGAATAAGATAATAATTAAAGCAAATGTGAAAAGTGAACCAAAATTAAAAAATTTCAGAAAAGAACCGCAGCTGTCTAGCATTGATAAATAAGGTAGCCATAAACAATAATCGTTTTCTTCAACAATTATTTTTATTAAATCTAACTTATTATTGGTTTACTCTAACTAAATCTTGAACTAATTCAAGACCTTTTTTATAAATCTGTAAATCTTGAGATATGAGAATTCTGAAAAAATCAACTTCGCTGTTAAATAAAAAATGGTTAAAATAGTTTTTGAAAAATATCCCGTCACGAATCACTTTAAAATTCAATAAGCTTTTATTGAAAAAGAAACTTAAAAATCTGACGAAAATTGTAAATCAAAAATTGATAATTCTATTGGAGTTTTTTCAAAGGGACAAGGTTTTTTTTTAAATTTTCCTGCTAAACAAAGTACTAACCCAATAACTATTTATGCGTAAGAAACAAAGTTCAGGGTCAATCAAAATGTAATTCCAGTATGCCATGTTGTCATGAATAGCGAGTAATGCCTAGGGATTAAAAATAATGCCTCGATTATATACTTTGCCTGTAACATATATAATTTTCCGACGCCGCCCTCCCAACCCACAGCTCATCCTTATCAAAATTAAGCATCTATCGCGGTGTATCTTTAAAGTCAGAACACCCATCTTGAGCACTGCTAGCAGCCGGAAAAAATCTTCGTGTTCCTGAAGTCATGCGTTACATTAACTGACTTTGTGTTTACATTTGGACAAATAGCAAACTTTTGGCGTTCGTTAAAAAAATCTTCAATAAAAATCCGTATATTATATTTTACAGATGCAGGTCGTCAAGACGTTACCCGCAGACCATCAGCAGTCCAAGGTAGTAGTAGTATTAATATAGTAAATATAACTTAAAAAGAAAAGGTTTAAACCAGTATCGCTAGGAGCTACTGCCATGTATGAAAATGACACCGGTTCTCAGTAGAATTGTTGCAAATCACACCTATGGTCACGTTCCATGACCGTGAAATGAATGGCTATAGGGAACGAAGAAATCACAACGACAGGCCGCCAAAACCCTCGTGTGTCTTGAGGGCACAGAGCGACCCAAGGATGACAGCTTTCTGCATCCATCTTGCAAGTGCCAAAGTTACCAGCAAGTGATAGCTTTTCACCTCCAAGAGCACCGATCACAAGGACAATTACTTTAACCAAATATTTTGGGTACAGTCGTTGCAGCTCCATTTTAAGGTATTAATACCTCTGCTCATATTCCTTCCCCTTGTCAGTGATGTAGTCGGCCAGAGTCGGACACGAGTCGGCCGGAGCATGACATGCTCTGCACCTATCGCTAAGAACTTCTTGGCGTAAAACGCAGTCACGGTATACTAACGTGAAAATGGAACCGTAATAGCATGCGAAAATGTAACACTATGTACCAGAATTAGGTCCTGATGATCTGAGGAAAGCAGAAGCTTTTAGAAATGAGGCATCTAGATAATGTAATGAATCTCCTCATTTCTAATGTTAAAAGTCAGGTTAAGGGTCTCGGCCATCTGCTTCTTGGCTTGTGCATATGCTTAATCTTAGGCGTAGCGATACCAAGGACCGTAAGCTCGGTGTTTGTCCACTGAACCACCCCACACGAGTAGAGTAGAACCGGTAAGGCAAAAATGTTAGTCGCAGATACCTTGTTCAATGCCGACAGATTTAAAGATAAAATCTGTCCAAAAAGATGCCTGTACCTGCTTCTGAAAGACTCCTTCATTGATGTTACGTCCTCAACGCGGCTTCGAGGCACGCCCACGCCAGGTATCTATAGGTCTCTAACGTGTCAAGATCTCTAATGACACTCATATCCACAAGTTCAGGGTCCTCGGGAACGCCAGTAATCTTTCCCTTCTTCAGTTTATTCTTGGCACACTTGTCCAATCGAAAGTCCATACCAATCTCTCCTGTGCACTTCTTGACGATATTTGAAGCAGTCTGAAGTTTGCTGCACCAGAAGCATAGATATTTAGGTCATCCATATGAAATACCTAAGTGACCTTATGCTCGCGATGATTAATGTCGCCGCAGAGGTATCTAGGAGAATAGCTCTGAAAGTTGACGTTGATCGCTGTCACACGACAATTTTCAGATGAGATAGTAAATCTAGTTTACCAAAGGGGCATCAATCTCTCCATGCCATTGACAGGAAGCCCTGATGGGTTGCTGCGCTTTTGCAGACGCATCTGTCAATCAGCAGGTTCTCTCGGTAGCCTATTACACCTCTTTTCGAGCCACGTTGTTCGTACATCTCTCTCCAGACAAGCTCAATTCTTCGAACAATCCTGTGATTCAGGACAGCTGTAAAGATCTTATACAGCGTGTTCAAACAAGTTATTGGCCTGTAATTCTTTAGGCTTTGCTCCCAATTTTGTTATATTTTTTTATTGCGCATGCGCCGCGTCAACAGCTAGATTGGCTCTAAAATCATTCAAACTATTGCTTTGATGACAAAATAAGACTTATAAAGTGGAAGGTAAAATAAATATTCAATTTTTATTTCCTAAACATAAATACTCGATTTTCAATTTGAAGAAAGGAATAACTTTTTCATTACAAATGTGAATTTAAAATAATTTTGTTTATCTTTATGCACTTTACAATTATTATTTATAGTTAACAATTATAACGAAAAATTAAAACAAAAACGAAATAAAATTAATAATTTTAAATATGCGCGCGAAAGTTAACCAATCCAGTTATTGACGCGATGCATGCGCAAGACAAAAAGATCCCAAATTGGGAGCACTGTCTCTGGGTTAGACAAGTCGCCTTTTTCGATAGGACCATATTGCGTCCTAACACCAGCAACTGCGAAATGAGCGTCTCCGACTTTATATATGAGGTGAAAATGCTGGCCAGATATTGATGTGAAGAAGTAATCTTCTTCCACCAGAAGTTCTTCATACCATCTGGTCCTGTAGCAGAAAAGTTCTTCGTGCCCCTAAGTTCTTTTTTCACCTCTTCGGTAGTGATTGATGGACATTCCTCCTCAGATGTTATAATGTTTTCGCAAAACTCCTTGAAGCAGATGATGTTAGTCGTATTTTCTGTCAACTCCAATGTTTCAGTGATCTTGTATACTTCTCTCCACAATTCTCAACCTTGTTGGGCTTCTGCGGATTTTTGACAGAAGTAGGGAGATCGCTAAAGAGGCGCGAAGGGTCAGCGAGAAACTGATAATTCTCCCTGACCCATCTCTGCCTCTTCTGTGTTATTCTCCTTGCGTCGGATAACACCCGTATTTTGTCAACAATATGCTGCTTGATTGTTAGAAACTTTGACTTGCACAGTGTCTAATGGTAGATTTTCAGTTCTTGAGCGAACTTTCGAATGCTTTCCGTGAACGGTCTACCAGATGTTATGTGCTGCTCTCGCAGCACCATAAACTGAACAATTGATGGTCCAGAGGTCAGACTCCTCCGAGATATCCTCACGAAAGGAACAATTATTTCATCCAGATCTTGGGGTAGGAGGAACCGGGATCTTAATGTTCCTATATGTCCTGAAATGGCGATCATCTCTCAGGAGGTGCGAGCTTTCCGCGGTTGATCTTAATGTCGCTTCCTCCTCTTCGTCTGTGGCTTCTTAATACAGCAGTTGGGGAAGCACTGCGCGTACGCATCCCTCTTTCAGGAGGTAGGCGGCTTAATTTCGCAAAGACTGATGTGAAGCTTGCTGAAGCTATGGCTGTTTCTGGTACCACACAGTGTGCATTCGCGCCATGAAGCCTCCGCGAACAGGGATAATTCTGACATGGTAGCGGTTCAGCAAGTCATCGTTGAGCTGATTCGTTCACTCAATGTGGGCGTTTCGCCGGTTCGTCATCATGTTTCCACCTAAATTATTTTCAGCACCCCGAACTCTAGGGTGATCGGTACTGTTTGCCGATCCATTGTCAGGTGCTCTGTGCTTTCGATCGTTTCGAACCGCATCTACAACTTTTTGGTTGTTTGGTGGTGTCCTTGTTGTTCCCACGGGCAGCGAGAGAAAGGGTTCGTCCGTCCTTGTAGATCCCCGTATATAAGGATAAGGCTGCATGCTCCGAGAGGTCTCCCGGTATCCCAGAGTCACCGTTTATAACACCTCACCCAGTTGTCATTCAGCTTCCGACACGGGTCTTATGCGTACGCTTGGGGATTATTCCTTCGGTGCCATCCTTCGACTATTGTCCGTGCCTGGATATTAATTATTGCAACTATATTCAGCAGAATCCCTTTGTACAGGGATACTTCATCCAGCCCGAGAACGCGCTCGGTGGCTGTGTCTTGGGCCCTGCTATTCGATGACAAAGGAATCGAAACTGAAACCAGAACACCAAACTGAAAATCAGTAGAGAGGCATCCAGATAAAGTAATGCACTTTCCTCACTTCGGATCTTTAAATTCAGGTCGAGGATCTCGGCCACATGCTCCGCGGGCTTGTGAAGGAACGCTCCTTTGCTAATATACTCGTGGTTTCTGACCATTTTTAGGAGAGGGTCTTTGCCATTTGCAACGATGACGGGGAGTTGAATGAATTTTGAACAACAAGAAATTCCTAGCGGAAAATTCACGTAGAAAATTGTAGGTAAGTTTTTCGCGGGAAAAAAATCAAAAGAAACCGTGGGTAAGAAATGATGAAAATTTTATTTCGGCCGCGCGGTCCGTTTTTCGCTTGAAGATATTAATGCATGATTTATGCTATGTATGAGGTGAAATTTTATTACAAGTTATCTTTAGGCGTTATGTTCATGAAATTGACGGGTGTCAAGGAATACGAGGAATTCACGGAATTCGAGAAATTCATTGAATTCACGGAATTCATTGAATTCACGGAATTCATTGAATTCACGGAATTCATTGAATTCACGGAATTCATTGCATTCACAGAATGCGTGGAATTCACGGAATTCGTAGAATACACGGAATTTATGGAATTCACGGAATACGAGGAATTCATTGAATTCACGGAATTCAAGGAATTCACGAAATTCAAGGAATTCAGTGAATTTACGGATTTCATGGAATTCACAGAATTCAAGTAATTCATGGAATTCATGGTATTCACGGAATTGATTGAAATCAGGGAATTAATTAAATTAAAGGAATTCATGGAATTCACGGATTTCACGGATTTCAAGGAAATCATGGAATTCAAGGAATTTTTGCAATTAAAGAGATTCTTAGAATTCACGGACTTCATGGAATTCACGGAATTCATGGAATTCACGGAATTCGCGGAATTCATAGAATTCATGGAATTCGAGGAATCCATTGAATTCACGAAATTCGAGAAATTCACGGAATTCACAGAATTCAAATAATTCATGGAATTCACAGAATTCACGGCATTGATGGAAATCAGGGAATTCATCATATTAAAGTAATTCATGAAATTCACGGAGTTCAAGGAAATCATGGAATCCAAGGAATTTATGTAGTTTAAATCTTTAAAAGATATTTAGTTATTTGAGAGGGTTTCAAGATGTTAAGAACGCTTTAAATCTTTCAAAGAATTCTTTCAGAGAACTTTTTTCTCTTCAAATTATAATTTGCCTAACTTTTTTCTCTTTTGACTGACCAATATTTTTTCTCTGAACATTGAACAATTTTGTTGAAATTCGTCTTTTTGGTTTGAATATCTATCTCTGGGTGTAAGAGTTTCATCTTTTTTTTTATCAAAATTAGAACTGTTTGTTAAAAATTAAAATCTTTATGGTATGTATATGAGGATTCAACAATTTGGTTCAAAATTGAAATACTTCGTTTATAGTAAAACTATTTTGTTGAAAATCTACTTGTTTAGTTGTAAATTAATCATATTACTTCAACACTTATCTCTGGTTGAAAGTTTATCTTATAACGTTGAAAGAATTCTTTGAAAGATTTAAAATGTTCTTAATAGCTTGAAAACCTCTAAAATTACTGAATATGAATTCCCTGATTTCCATCAATTCCGTAAATTCTGTGAATTTCATGAATTCCTTGAATTCCTCGAATTCTTTGAATTTCATGAATTCACGATTGAATTTTGTGCATCGCAAAACCTGTAGCGTCATAACACACAAGCTTCAATAAATAAAACTAAAACGCCTGTAGCATGTTCATTTCTGTAAAAGTATTCAAAATTAAAAAAGTGCATCCATTTCTATTTCTTCTTGCAGAATTAAGTTTGCAAGATAACACGGCATCTGGAAGTCGTTATGATCGCCTGACCTCGGGCCCAAGATCGGGCTCAAGCGCGGGCTCAAACTCGGGCACGCACCAACGTAACCAACCATCATCAGGACAACATGCGGAGGGTGAGTAACTTTTTTCAAATAACTCGTTATAGATACGCTACACAGCAAAAAAAAAAATAGCTCTTTGCTGTTAAGCTGCTTTAAGAAGTAACTTCAAGTTCTGTAAAATAAGCAGACCTAAAATAGAATCTACCTACGTTATATTTCGAGATGTGTGCTGAAATACGTAGAATGAAATTGACTTATTCAAATACAGGCAGCTCAGAGGTAAATTCGCTCCATACTCAAGCCCTTATCGCGGCAGGTCGCAAGTACGTTCCCTTCAAGCAGAGTTGAAAGAAAAGGGGGGCAGACGTCGTCAGGTTCGCGGCGACCATCGAAGCCACAATCGGAGAAATTCAGGCCCAGTAATTTTCTTTGATTCCATTAAGTCTGGATACTATGACAGAAATTGCAAGAAAAGGGATAACCCTCGTGCGAGTGTCCAAGCCTGCTATGTGTGCGGTAGAGAATGACATCTAGCTCATGAATGCGCTCGGAAGAAAACCCCGGAAATTACCTGTTACAGGTGCGGTATAACCGGACATTATGCAAAACAATGTCCTAGTCGCGACTCTCTTCCATCTAGCCAATTCTGTGACCGCTGTAAAATTACTGGACACAATAATACGAATTGCAAGCGCAGAAACAAGCCCATAAATTCAATGACCGTCCATTTGAACGAATCAAGAACTCAATTCGCCGACGCAGAGTCGAGGAGAAAATAGAATTTCTTATTGATACAGGTGCGGAATTAAATCTAATTCAAAAGAAGGAAATAAAAACCAATATCCAAATCGATCACAAAAATAAATTGCATATGTTTGGAATCGACCCGGGCACAATACAAACACTAGGCGAAGTTAAATTGAAAATAAATGAGGCCGAAGTTTATTTCAAGTTGTCCCAAACAATTTCAAACCGATCAAGATGCTGTTTTGCACATTGGGAATTCTAAAATGGCATCTGTCATCAGTACAATCCCATTTTGTAGAGGAAAAACTGTCCATTTAGTGGCAGGAACTCATTAATTAGTTTCCTTGCCCATCGAAAATCCCAGTATCACAAAGGGTTTTTGCCACGTATCGATGCGTCCAGGAATTTTTATAGGAGAAAGGCAGAAAAAACCCTAGACACTAGAAAAAAAAAATTGCAGAATTAATAAAAACAGTTAATAGGAACAATTTAAATAGCGAAGAAAGAGATGGGTTACCTTCTGTCAAAGTGTGAATTTTATACGTGTAAGCCCCCTGGTTTCCAAAATTCGAGTAACCTCAATAATGGACCAATAGGAATGCTTCCTGTATTGGTACTCTTATAAAAGCATTACTGGCATTACTAGTAAACAACACCACACACGACAACATGCATATACTCCCCCCACAATAAAGGGACGAGGTCAAGAATCAGTTCAAAAATTTGATAGAAAATGAGAGTATAATCCCATCGAAATCTCATTTTAATTATCCAGAATGTGTCGTTCCTAAGAGAAGAGATTATGAAGGTACAAAGAAGTGGCGAATGGTCATCGACCATCTCGCTTCAAACGAGAAGACAGTCGCCGATGCCAGTGATGCTAACGGACTGAGACTTTTTCAACTGCGCATACACCGAAACGCGCGGGTCTATTTGAAAACAATGAAGACTATCAATAATAATATAGATAAAAATTCCTAAAAATTTTTTACCTTTGAAAAATTAATTGAATTGAATCTAACAAATAGCTATTTTTTTAGAAATAATTGATTAATAATGTAATCTTACAAGTGTATATTTTATAACTATGAATTCACCCGGATACCTTTCATACTGAAAAAATGCCCCTGCGACTTTCCAGAGGGTCATGGATTGAGTCCTGACAGGGTTACAAGGGGTTGAACTCTTCGTCTATATGGACGACTTAGTGATATACAACAACCCCCTTCAAGAGCATACAGAAAAATTAAAACGACTTTTAGCTAAATTAAAAGACGCCCGTCTTGTCCTTAAACCTGATAAATGTAGGTTCTTGCTCAAAGAGGTAACGTAGCTTGGGAACATAATTTCTCAAAGACAGTGTGAAGCCCGACCCCAGAAAGGTATCAGCCAATCGAAGGTTTTGGGTCCCAAAAGGCAAGAAAAATATTAAACAATTCTTCGGTTTGGCCAGTTATTATCGTCGTTTCATTCCCGATTTCGCAAACACCGCAAAACCATTGACCTAATTACTAAAGCAATCTTCCAAGTTCGTTTCGGGAAATAACGACAGATTCTTCTGGATACGCTATGGAAGCTTTTCTTAGTCAGGGTCCCATCGGAAAAGACTTACCGGTAGCATACGCTACGCTTACTCAAAGGATGCCGAGAAAAATCATTCCACTATCCATTTACCATCCGTTTAAGGGCGCACATTCACCATGGAAACTGAAGATCAACACTTAACGTGGTTTCATAATTTAAAGGACCCAGTATCTAGATTGGCCAAGTGGCGCACGAAATTGAAGGATTATCAGTACGTAATTCAATACAAGCCAGGAAGCATACACTCAAACGCGGATGTTTTCTCTCGCAACCCAGTAGGCGTTGAATACAATTATTGTCCAACTAAACGCACTGACGAAAAATACTCTCATGTAAACCCTAAATCACATTTCCAAGAAGAGACTGATTTTTAGGTATTGATCTTGCATGACCAACAAAGTGACACAGACTCTAATTCTGATTATTTTAATATGTACGGTGGATACGAAATAGAAAAGGTATTTTCATTTACGACAGAAGAAGAAAAGACAGAAGGCGAAAAAGTAGCTAATGACAGTAGCTGTGACGAAACAGAAATTAATATAGATGAGGGCAGGGTTGGTAGAGAAAATAGGTCGACATGGCTCCGTTGAATGTGGTAATGAGGAAGGGGACACATACATACATGCATACATTGATTAGCAGTTCGAACTCGAAAGTTCATTGCCTCACTACCCGATTCGGGTAGTGGTTCTAGGTGCATATTTACTACCAATGTGGGCCCCCCACACCCACGACGGGCCAACAGCAGGAAGGGGAAGGGGACACACAGCAATCAATTAAGGGAGAATTCAAGGTGTAATTGTCATCATGAAGGATTAAAGGAAGAGAGGTTGCATCTGCACTAGGGTGGTCCTTATTTACTCTTGGTGGTTTTTTTTTCGATCCTTCTAGGTCTCAGCCCCCTATTTTGTTCCAATGACCAAAAAAATGGCTCAAAACACTCAAAGTTTCTTATGCAATTAACATGGGGAAAAGTAGCGTCCAACTTCAAATGCATGTATTTTTTTTATATTTCACCGGAATCCCTTGGCTCTGTACAATTGTGATCGTTAGACTATGCTAAAAAAACACATCTAAACGAAAATTTTTTTTGTTCAAAATTTACAAAATGGCGGACCCCTAAATTTGAACCAAAATTACAGTTTCCACAATTGATAACAAAATCTCGTCAAATTTATACAAAAGGCAGATTTATTTATTAGAAAGCACGTGATGACAATGAAAACTCAAAATTTTGAAAAAATGCAAGATGGCCGCCAAATTATTTTTTTAATTTATTATTTGTTTGTTTCTCGTTAACGTCTTTTCAGGTGTCAATTGAAAGACTACATTATTGCAAAGAAACATTTTTTGGAATGTAAGAAAGTCAAAGTTTTGAAAAATTCAAAATGGTGCCTTATGAAATACTCTAAAACTCGTCTTTTTTAAGGTTTTCGTCCTAAAATCTACCAATTTTGAGGAAAAATCAATTATATTGTTAGAAAGCTTATGTTTGGAAGTAGCTCTCAAAAGTTTCACTAATGTAAAAATGGGTACTTCATTACTATTTTCAAAAAGTTACGCAATGTTTATAAATTTAAACAAAATATGAAATACATTTTCGGAAAGAAAATGTGCTTCACAAAACAAAATTCTTAGTAAAGAGAAATGTTCCCAAGTTTTAGGCAAAAACTTCGAGGACGAAAGTGACGAATGTTAGAATTACTATTAATAAAGCAATTAAAGGGATTCGGCCATCTGTCTATAGGGCCAGGCCACCGAAGAGTTCAGGTAGGCGCGTCTAAACGATATTTTATAACTTAGCAACTCTCCGGATATTTACCTGTATTCTAAAATAAGTACTTTAAGCTTGAAAAAGAAGGTTACCTGACCCACGACTGACCCTGGAAGTGCGTTTCCCAAAATTCCAGTCAGTCAGTTCCGAACTTTATCATTGTCAATACCATCTCGTCTCTCGACTCGGTTATAATGATATAAGTAATAATTCTTCACCACTCATAAGAGAAGAACATATTTCAGTGTTAAGTCGAAGTTAAAACGGTTAAAAAGGGAACAGCATCTTAGAAAGAATGTCTTTTTACTTGGAAACATAACAAGTCAACTTGTTTCTTCTAAGTTGCCATCAAATGGACAAGTTTTGAGAGTGTTATTCTTCAACCTTAATTATGTGGAAAAAACAGTGCGAGAAAGTGCAAAGTTAACAATACAGGAAGTTCTTATTTTTTGACAGAAGGCACGACTTGCAACTAAAGAAATTTATCACTGCGTATAAAAACTACAAGACTTGTATGATAAATGGAGAAACCTACAAAGAAATCCCACAAGGGAGTGCGAGGTGGAAAAGAAAAATAGGGATGCATTCAGTGACACTCTAAATGACCTCTTTGATATTGCACATGCCAATGCGTTGGAAATTAGAAAAATAGAAGAAGAAAAACAGTTTTTGCTTCTCCAGAGACAAAAAGGGCGACCTGGATATATGAATGGTATTGACCATGAACTGGAAGAGAGAGAAAATCGATATCAAAAGCGAAAAGAAGTAGAAGAATCACGGGCGGAACGCGCCATTGTCGAACAAAATAAGATATGTAAGTTTAAAAGAATGTTAATTTTCATTTATGAAATTATTAAAGTACCGTAACTATGAGTAGGTATTTTCCGTAGATTTTTGGACGCTGAATCCGAATTAACGAGTACAATTTTGTGAAAATTAGCCTTTTTCACAATTTCTTTGAAATGACTGAATGCGAATCTGTTATTCTAGAAAACCGGTGAGTAATGAGAGAGTGCGCGTGCAGAAAAAAACTATTACTTCACAATTTAGGCAACAGAAATATTGCTTTCAATATAATTTACGGAAAAAACCTAATTTTCGTCTTGGTTCTTATTAATCTACCAAGACCAAAGGGACGGATTTCTTATAGATTTCTAGTCGCTGAATCATATACATTTTTAAAACTTCAGGCACATCATTTAGGAATCTTTTACATATTATGTAGTGAAGAATTTAATTTTTAGCACATCTTGTGGAGCTGATGTCCGAATCCAGTATCATCGGCAACAGTGGCAGAAGTAGTAGTGAAAAATCAACAAATGCAGCACTTACTGACGAGTCTGTACCAGGACCTTCTCAAATGAAGAGGAGAGCAAGAGAAGTTACTTTTACTGAGAAACTTGTAGCAGCATTCGACAAATGCAAAGTGAGCGATAGGGATGCAGTGCATATTTCGATCTCAACTGCTGACGCGTTAGGACATAATTGCAATGATCTGGTAATAAATAGATCCTCGATACACCGATGTCGTGAACGCATCCGTCAAGAATGTGCTTTAAAAGTTAAAAGTCAGTTCTCAAATACTGACTTTCAGGTATGTACTGTTCACTGGGATGGAAAGCCACTTCCAGGGTTAACAGAGAATAAAAAAGTTGACAGATTACCAATTATAGTAACCTATAAAGATGGTGAAAAACTTCTTGGTGTTCCAAAATTGCCTACAGGAACAGGTAAAGAACAAGCTGATGTCGTATATGAAACTTTAAAGGAATGGAATTTAGACGGGAAAGTTCAGGCTCTCTGCTGTGATTCGACTGCATCGAATACAGGGCGGCTGAATGGTGCTTGCATCTTGTTGAAACAGCAACTGCAGCGAGATCTTTCTTATTTCATTTGCAGGCATCCTATTTATGAGATAGTCCTAAGAAGCGTCTTCGAAGTGAAGTTTGGAACGTCATCAGCACCAACGGTACCACTGTTCAAACGGTTCCAGGAGTCATGGGATAGCTTCAGCAAAGCTCTCTTTAGACCTGGAATACAAAATGATTACGTTCGTACGACATGCAAGGATGTCAAGGAAAAGGTTATGAACTTTGCACTGAAATGTCTGATGGAACATCATTGCAGAGAAAATTATAGAGAGCTCCTTGAGTTGATAATCATCTTTCTGGAAGGTACTCCACCGCGCGGCATAAATTTTCGTCGCCCTGGAGCTATGCATCAGGCAAGATGGATGGCCAAAGCGATTTATTGTATCAAGCTATTCGTTTTTCGTGACGAATTCCAACTAACGGCAATTGAAAAGACAGCCTGCCAGGATGTTTGTATTTTCATCATACGTTTGTACCTTGAGGCTTGGTTCTGCGCGACTAACGCTTTACAAGCGCCTTATCGTGATCTTGAGTTTCTATGAAATCTCTCTGAATATGAGAAAATAGATTGCGATATATCCCGCGTAGCTGTGAAAAAATTTTGTGGTCATCTCTGGTACTTGACATCAGAAGCGGTAGGATTGTCTTTTTTTCGATTCAAGAGTACCTGCTGCAACCAAGCTGAAAATGGTCGAAAGTCTGAAATCTGATTCTTCCTTTGGAGATTGTAAACGATTGATTATTGCCATCAAAGTCTGCAGAAGTTAAAAAATCTGAAGGTTGTGAACGACACAGCAGAGAGGGGGGTCAAATTAATGACCGATTATAACAAATTGTTAACGAAAAATGAAGAACAAAAGCAGTATTTACTACAAGTCGTAAGTGATTATCGCCGTCGCTTCCCGGATGAGAAGAAAACCACCTTCTTCAAAAGTTCGAAAACTGCAATTATATTGGGAATGTCATTTCTTAATGTGATTTGAAAATTTCTTCTTAATCTAATGTATAACGTATTCTTAATTTCTGATTATATATTTCATATTTTGTTTAAATTTATAAACATTAAGTAACTTTTTGAAAATAGGAATCAAGTACGCATTTTTACATTAGTGAAAATTTCGAGACCTACGAAAAACTTAAAAAAGACGGGCTTTAGCGCATTTCATAAGGCGCCATTATGAATTTTTCAAAATGTTGACTTTCTTACATCCCGAAATATGTTTCTTTGCAATAATGTAGTCTTTCAATTGATACCTGAAAAGACGTTATCGAGAAAGAAAAAAATAATGATTAAAAAGATAATTTGGTGGCCATCTTGAATTTTTTCAAAATTTTGAGTTCTCATTGTCATCACGTGCTTTCTAATAAATAAATCTGCCTTTTGTATAAATTAGACGAGATTTTGTTATCAATTGTGGAAATTGTAATTTTTGTTCAAATTTAGGGGTCCGCCATTTTGTAAATTTTGAAAAAGAAAAAAAAAATTCGTTTAGATGTGTTTTTTTAACATAGCCTAAAGATCACAATTGCACAGAGCCAAAGGATTCGGGTGAAATATAAAAAAAATACATGCATTTGAAGTTGGAACAAAATAGGGGGGTGAGACCAAGAAGAATAGAAAGTCGAAAAATAAGGACCACCCTAATCTGCACCCTTTTGAAACGATTGATCGAAACAAGAAAAGACAATCAAAATCTTGAAACACCATAACAACATCAATAGGGAAAATGGATATAATACCAATCCGATTTGGCTTTCCGTCCTCCCGGGTTTTTAGAAAAAGACTTGATTGGCCAATTAAGTTCGACCAGTCCCCACCATGGAAAAGCGCGAGAGAACTTGTCCTGAAAAATTCCTGATTGTTACGAGCTTTAGCAGGGTCGGTTGGGAGGTCTTTAAAATTAAATTTTTTCAAATAGGAAATGACTCTGCGACTCAAGAAAGGGGCGCACTGCGACTTGCGATACGAAACCAACCTATAACAAAAGCGATCACCTATATCACACTATATATAGATTGCGCCTGCTTATTGATATTATTTAATTTGGAACTTCGAATTGTGATTCAAATATTTGCAGTTAGATTTTCATAAATTGTAGGCTAGTTTAGGGTCAACCTGCATAATTAAACTTTCTGATCATAATGTTATTATCCAAATCGATTTGAATTAAAAATCATTTCTAAAATAAGCGGTTAGGTATTTCTGGAAGGATTAGGAGTTTAGATTATGATCCATTGAAATTATAACATTAATATCTTTTTTGTATTCTTTAACAAAATTACCAATTCACTTCCAGCTAACCAATTTAGGAATGCTAAATTATACTATTATAGAACCATGTTTGATGAGCTAGATCGAGTTAGAGTCAGATATTAACAATTAAAGTTAGTAAATAATTAGGGAAAGGCTGGTATACATATATTCTAAAATTATTAGAAGTTTAGGGGGAAAAATGAAGAATAGGATCCATGTAACTAACAATTATTTCATTTACGATTACTATTATTAACAGTAAAGGGCGGGACACCATTTGACTGTTTCAAGTGCACCACGTAACCAACGCCATATATCCGGAAACGAATATCGATAATAATTAATATGATTATAACTTTGAATACCAATATAAAAAGCCTCAAACAAATATTTTAATTGAAACATTCAAATAATCTTTACTTTACATTTTGTTTCAACTTGAAATTTCATTTTTGAATATTTTAATTATTATTAATAAATTGAGATACTCGTTTCACAACATCAAAAATATTTTGAAAAATTATATATATATATATATATATATATATATATATATATAAATTATATATATTCCTGATTGAAAAAAAAATTAAAATTCAATCTTCACGTAATTTCACATTCTAAAAAAAAATTAATCAATTAGTAACTAATTAATCAGTTCACAACATGAAAGCAATTAACAACTGTTTTCATTAAAAAATTCAAATAATTTTCACATTATATTTTTCTGAAAATTTGAATAAATAATAACCTTTTAAACAAATTCCCAAGACAATTACAATATCCATATGTAGATATAATTCTGAAATCAGAATACAGATACTCACAACATCACAAAAAAAAAAAATATATATATATATATATATATATATTAGGAATGGAGGTTTTGTAAACATTAATAATCTTTGATTAGACCAAGACACTGTATAATCGCGGAACTGATGAATTGATATGCAAGCTTTTATGCATATGCATGATCTTACGTGTAGTGGCATCAAGGGCCTTAAGCTCGTTCTATTTCCATTGAACTACCCCAAACGAGTAGAGTAGAACCGGGACGGCAAGCATGTTAGTCGCAAAAACCTTGTTCAACGCCGATAGATTGGAAGACCAAATCTGTCGAAGAAGATGCTGTCACACGATAATTTCTAGATGATATAGTAAATCTTGTATTCCAAAGAGGCATCAATCTCTCTATGCATCTCACTATGTGTGGATGTACCTTCAAGCTTTCCAACAGACAGATGATAAGTCTATGAGAGGTTGAATCGAAAGCTTTCCGGTAGTCAATCCAGGCCATTGACAGGATGCGATGATGGGCTGCAGCGTCTTTACAGACACACCTGTCAATTAGCAGGTTCTCTCGACAGCCTGCTACACCCTTTTTCGAGCCACGTTGTTCGTACATCTCTCGCCATACAGGCTCAATTCGTCGAACAATCCTGTTATTGAGGACAGCTGTAAAGATCTTATACAGTGTGTTCAAACAAGTTATTGGCCTGTAATTCTCTGGGTTGGACAATTTGCCTTTTTTTCGGCAGGAGTATAGTGCGTCCTAACACCAGCCACTGCGGAATGGGCGTCTCCGACTTTAAATATGAGGTGAATATGCGGGCCAAATGTTGGTGTGGTAAAGTAAACTTCTTCCACCAACAGTTCTTGATACAATCTGGTCCAGCAGCGGAAAAGTTCTTCGTGCCTCTAAGTGCTTTTTTCACCTCTTCGGCAGTGATTGATGGACATTCCTCCTCAGATTTTATGAGGTTGTCACAAAACTCCTTGAAGCGGATGATATTGTCAGTATCTTCTTTCAACTCTAGTGTTTCGGGATCTTGTACACCTCTCTCCAAAAAGTCTGTACCTCCTTGGGCATGGGTGGATTTTTTACAGAAACAGGGAGATCGCTGAAGAGGCGCGATGGGTCAGCAAGGAACTGTTGATTCTCCCTGATCCATCTCTCTCTCTTCTGTATTCTCCTCCTTGCGTCAGATAACAGCCGTATTTTGTCAATAATATGCTGCTTGATTGTCAGCAGCTTTCACTTGTTTAGTGTGTGATTCAAGATCCTTAGTTCTTGGGCGAACCTTCCAACCCTTTCCGTGAACGGTCTACCAGATGTTATGTAGTCAATCGCACATTGAACACGGGACGCATTCTGTCTTGCCCATCCAATCTTCTTGTTCTGTTGATGCAAGCATCTTTTGGTCTTTTGATCCATCTTCGGTTTTAGCCTTCGATTTGAATCAGCCAAAGCTCTCGCAGCATCATAAACTGAGCAATTGATGGTCCAGAGGTCGGACTCTTGCGAGATGTCTCCACGAAGGGAGGCATCCATTTCAGCTAGATCTTGGGGCTTAGGAGGAACTTGCATGTGAATGTTCCTCCTTGTACTGAATTCGCGATCATCTTTTAGAAGGTGCCTGATTTCCGCAATTGGTATTAATGTTGCTTCCTCATCTTCGTCTGCAGCTTGATCAAGCAGCGGTGGGGGAAGCAGTCTGCATACATATTCATTTTTCCGGAGGTAGTCGGCTTGATTTCTCAAAGACTGATGCGAAACGTGCTGAAGCTCTGGGTGTTTCTGGCACCACAGAGTTTATACACGCGCCATAAAGCCTCCGCGAATAGAGATAATGCGCGTTCGATCGTTTTGAACCGCATCTACAACTTTTTGGTGTTTTGGTGGTGTCATTGTTGTTCCCACGAGCAGCTGGGGAAAAGGATTCGTCCATCCTTGTAGAGCCCCGCGTGCAAGGATAAGGCTGGTACTCTGAGAGGTCGCCCGGTATCCCAGGTCACCGCTTGAGAGACCTCACCCAGGTGCCATTTAGCTTTGGGCACGGTTGTTACGCCTTCGCTTAGGGGTTATTCCTTCGGGACCATCCCTGGACAATTGTCCGCGAGTACTTATTAATTATTGTAACCATATTCAGCAGAAACCCTTGTTACAGGAACCCTCTATCTGCAACCCGAGGACGCGTTCGGTGGCTTTGTCATAGGCCCTTTGGTTTGATTCCCAAGGAACCAAAAACGAAACCGAATGGCGCCTACCGTGGGGCCACGTTAACATTATATAAATATTCAATGATTTTGATATTATGAACTGTGTATCGCATCGGACTGTAATTTTTAAAATTATATCTGTTAATGTTTTAATGATTTAGCGATGAATTTTGATGCGCTCATTTACAAAAGTGGCTGTGAAAGTACCTAAAAGTAAAGAGGCAATATTTTTTATGATTTATCAATATATTTTGATGCGTTGTTTATAAATATGGTAATGATTTAGCGTTCATGTTATTCCGTGAATTCTCTTAGATCTCCATTTTATAATTACGGGATAAATTTTCAATAAAATATTACGAGTATTTTAATTTATGATTAAAATAATTATTGTCGATACTTACTTTCAGATTTATCACGTTGGTTGAGTTGTGCCCTTTAAATTTGCAAACGATGCCTTGCCCTTTACTATTAATATAATACGAATCGTAAATGAAATAATTCTGTGTTACATGGATTCACTTAATAAATTCTTTCAGATCCTAATTTCAGCAAGAATAAAATACCAATATTTTTTATTATGATTAATTTTATATTTTGATCTAAAAATTACGAAGGGCAAAAAAACTTTGCGCTCGTGGCGTGCCTGTTTGTTTTCTAGTCCTGTATTTATAATCCATGCATTATTTCTCACAGAAGGATCGGGTGAACCAGATGTAATAATGAGAGTCGACGATGTGCATCACTTCGATGTGGGTCAAATAGTGTTATATGGTCGCGATTATTTTAAGATCCGCACTGAACCCGGACATACTGTTCCTACAGGCTTTAGCCGTTTGACTGCAGCTGAGCGCGTTATTTTCAACATAATTAGGCTTCGAGGACCCACCTCACCAAGTAAAAGTTCTATTAATAAATCTTAGCACTCAAAGAACCTATAGATGTCTGACATATACATTTTTTCATATAGTTTTTTTATAGAAAAAATAAACAACATTCAATCTTAAATTTTAATAGCCACGTAGTATCTTAACGATGAGAGCAAGCAATTTAAGAGTAAAAATATACTTCAAAGACGAATAAGTCCTAGTATCGATTATTTGTTAATACAATTTGTTTACAACCATTGACTTTACGAAGTAACAACTTTTTTCATTCTCTTATTCCTGTGTGCATTAAATCTAAGTAACGAGAAGTATAGTAAAAATGTTGTCTAGGAGCTAAAAAATAAAATTAAAAAATCGACACTTTTTCGCTGTTTGCATTAACATAAAAATTAATTTTGAGCGTTCAAAATAGATCCTTCACAAACTCGAAAAATAAAAAAAAAGGAAGAAAAAAAATTATTGTAATGTCAAGTGTCCTTTGGAGTGACTGGATCAATTTTTTTAAAATAATTGAAGAGATTTCTTTTGAAAATTAGAGAATGTAATATTCTAAGCTCTCGTTATTGAATTATTTTAAATATGTTCTAATTAAAATAATTTCAAATAGGACAGACCCAAAATTAAATGATTCCAAACGTCTTGCAAGATTGGACAATTTCAAATTTTTAAATATAAATTTATAATTGTTTAACATGTCATGGACATATATTCAATTTATAAACTCTTCAATTTCAATTTTGGAAGTTTGGAGAAAATTTTTATTTGAAGTTATTAAGTTAGTTAATTTTTAATTACAAGCTTTGAAGTTTAAAACTGCTTAATAACGCAGTTCAGTTCAGTCGTTTGAACACTAAAGATTCTACAATTTTCAAGATGAAATTCAAAATCGTCAGATTGCAAAGTTTTTAATTTACAGTTGCTTAAATTGCCAGAATTTGTATTTGAAATTAATAAATTAGTATATCTTAAATAATAAACATTTCAATTTGAAACTCTTCGACTATGTATATTTTGATAAATAGAAATTGAAATAAAATATTCTGATGTTTAGTCAACAATAATTAAAGTAATTGTTCGAATATGATTATTTTAATTTTCAATAGTTTAATTCTGAGTACTTTATTTAGAATTTTTATTCAAACTTGGAGACCCAAGCAATTTATAAAGCTTCTATTACAATTATTTCAATTTGTATCGTTTATAAATGTAAATAATAATTATTTAACTATCTTAGATTTCAAATCAGAAATTAAATTTGAAAATAAACTAATAAATATCAAGCGACTCGAAAATAAATAGATCTAAATTGAAGCTTTCAAAATTATCAACGTATTGCTGCAAGTAAAGTGAAAAAAATATTTTTTTCGGTGCAAAAATATTAGAATTCTCTATATACTGTATTCATAGGAATACCAATTTTAAATGTGTATCATTTTTCCAATCACATGGGGCAAGGGGTTACAAATACTGTAACATAAGACAACCTGTATAGATTCTATGCAATCATTCTTACTGTAGATAATTTTTATGAACTAGGAAATAATTTTTGGTATTGAGGAGAAAATATTAAAATTTCATTCCTTGGTCAATTGTTAGTAGACTCACAAATTTGTGGAATTTACCAGTTCTGATTAAAAAAATTTTGTATCGTTGAAAAAACTAGTGACTATACTTTTTTATAGGAGACTATAATATACCGCAAGTCGACTATAAGCCTGGGGATTTTGTCATTCGTCGAGTACCTGGACCTCCAACAAGCGTGAAAATAGTTGCAATATACGCAACCCCCGGAATCTTGGTTTCAGTATGGAATACAGGTAATTTAAAAACTGAAATATAATTTTTTTAAATATCGGAAAACTTTGCCTAGAACGACTAGTTCCGAACTAATAATTTTTTAAATTCTTTACTTTAAATAATGACTATTATATTTCTTGCACAATTAGATGAGGAATTTCAACCCAGAAGGGGTGATGAATTGATGCGTGAAACAAATAGAATTTCGCCATCGGGACAACACGAAAATGAGCTTTTTGCAACATTTTGGAAACACTTTTTTCTCGTGCAGGCTCTGCTCCCTGCAAATGAAGCAGGTAATGTGAAAATTAAAATACATTCTATAAAAACGATATTAGATATCTGTGACTAAAGTGCCCACACTTTGTTTAATAAGAATAACATTGGGGCTCTAAAAAATGGTTTTCTTCTCAGGTTAATTAAATATACAATTTTTTATACATGAAACCGCGTGTTAATGTTTAACTTTTTTCAAACCATTAAGATTGAATTTTTTTGGACCAATAGAAAATTTTTTCATTTCAAACTATATATCTTGCACGTTAATAGTCAAAATAATAAACTTTTATATTTTTCTTACAGAACGGAGTCTGGAGGCGGCGTTCGATGAAGAAGAGTTAAGACGAAATCTTCAGAATAATCTCCATATATAATATAGTCTGTCTTAGACATAAATATCTAATTTGGATCCTCCTCCTGAGGGTTTTTTCCACAAGTGGCTTTTTCCGGTCGGGATGCACTGTAGCACAATCGTATGGAAGTGCAGGCAAATGCGGGAGCTTATCAATATCTAGCTGTCAAATAAATAGTATCTCTTGTATTTCTAAATTAACTCATTTCGCAACCCTTTACCTCATATGAGTTCAAGTTTATTCGACCACCGATTGTAAGAAAATTCCTTCCAGGGTTTAACTTCAAGACCTTGAAGCCTAGCTCCATTTCATAAGCCGGACTTCATAGATATTAAATTTTATCTTCGTTTCTGGCTACAGCTTTCAGTGGTAAGATGAACGGAACTGCTCTCCAGATATGCAACGTTCTGTTATTTCTTGGTTGCGTTTTTTGGCCGCTCAGATTATTTAGCGTTTTAGGCAAATGAAAAAGGGTTCAGATAATCTGGACTTGAATTTGGAAATAATTTTGTTTTTTAATTTTTATAATAGCGATTTGAAAGTAAAAATATCGTATTGTAGTTTTCTATAAGGATCTCCCAATCCGTAAGAAATATGAGAAAGGTACATCATTTTCGGAATTGTCGCATATTTTTTGATTAATTTAAAAAATTGTTCAACCATAAGTAAAGATTAGTGGTTATGAAAGTTAGAATAATCCTTTTCGTCAGGGCAAATAGGCATTGAAAAACTTTTTCCACGTTCAAGACATAAATTAGAGTCTAGCTGCGTCTCATGGGCCAGACTTTCCAAATGTCTTCAACAAGCCTTGAAAATGTCTAGATTATCTGTCATCATGTCAAACCGTGAGACGAAATATTTTAACAGGGGCGAAGGGTACTCTGGCGGGCCCAGAACTCCTTCTCTCTGTGATGACCTTCCCAACTGTGCTGATCTGGTGGAAAGTTCAGGGCTGAAAGGAGGAAACTAGAAGGTTATTTCATGGAGATAGAAAGACTGATAATCCAGACTTATATATGAGTTGCATCACAAAATATAATAAGGAGATTCAATTGGTCAGAAGGAAATCATGGAACGGGCATTGCCCTAATTTTACAAATTTTTTTTTTGTTTGAATTTTTAATCGAAATTCTGTACTTAGAATTGTACCTAACATTTGAAAATTCAAAATGGAAGATCCAATATGACGGAAGAAGATGTAAAGTGACTTGATTTGAATAAATCTCGGTATTCAGGAGTTTTCAAGTTTGTTTGTTTCAAAATTACTTTACTGTAGAGTCCTATATTCAGAAAATTTGGCGGCTCGTGTGATAATGTTCAAAGCAAGTGAGATCTAGAGGAACGCTATCGCACTTTTTGCGCTCCATTTTAGCATTTATGAAAATATTCACTTGATTCAAATAAATAATACAATGAAAAGCAGTGCTACAAAGTGCCAATAGGCGTGATAAGGCGCTGCCGGCAGGGTTCTCTGCAGTACTATTCTAAATTGATTGATCCTCTGATTGATTTGATGGCATTGTTCTTTTTTTTTTGGTGTGGTGTGATTCTAACGGATCAGATTTACGGGAAAACTGAAAATTAATTGAAAAATGGACGCAATAAGTCTAGTGTTAGAACTACTTAAATCTCGGGACTTTACCTTCTAGATAATTGAAGATTAATCCGAATGTCTAACTCTGGTTCTTGTCTAATTATTCTGAATTATGATTTTTTAATTCAGAAATGAGAAGGACAGTTATAAATTAACCATAATTGAACATTAGTATTGAATAAGTGTTCCCATAAATATAATTGACTTCGTTATAGCGGATGAAAGACCAAGTGGACTAGTTAAAGATACAAGAGTCATGAGGGGTTCCAAGTGCAATACTGATCATTACCTTTTAGTCTCCAAAATGAACTTAGGGCGGGGATGGGGAAGAAAGAGAACAAAAAAAACTAAACAAATGCGAATGAAGATTGAAAATTTACAGAAAACGAAAGTACGAATAGATTTGTGTGGTACGGCAGTGGTAGGAAGAAAGTCTGGCGATGCGTGGTGGAATGATGAAATTGAGACAGCCCGCCAAGAAAAGAAAGAAGCGTACGAAAGAACGTCGCACATCACAGGTCTTAGCGATGAGGAGAGAAATAGGCTCAAATATGATTACAGACGAAAAAATAGGAAAGTTAAACGACTATTCAAGGAAAGTAAAGATAAAATCAGAACAGAAGAAGAAAAGAAAATACAAAGCGACTTTGAAGAAACCGTAAAACTATTATTTAATCAGATGAAGGAAAGTAAAAGTACTGAGTTTGTCAGCATGAGAAACAGCAAAGGTGAAATGCTAAATGATACAGACGGGATGGTAGACGCTTTAAAGGACGTTTCTTAAGAATTATTAGGAGGTGAAGATATAGGACAACAGAACTGCGACATAGAACATAATGCATTAGAAAACACAATTGAAAAAGTCTGTGTCGCCGAGGTTAGAGATATAATTGAGGCGCCGGATGCAAGAAGGAGATATAGAATTATTTTGCTGGAGTGGGGAGGCCCCTGAGCACTTGAAACTAAAGTATTCAATTTTAATGTTTGAAATATACATCCTGAGTGAAAATTCAATTTCGCATCTCTTTCTTTCCATAAAAAAAGTTGTAGCTTTTTTATTTTTTGAATTATTTACGAAAAACTGTTTTTTTTTTTTTGAACAAAATATTTTGATTTTTTTCACTTCAACTCGCCACAAAATGTCAGGTTTTTGATATTTTGTAATAAAACTTGTCAGAAATATGCATTGCCATGTTCCGCGACCGATGACGTCAGAAAAAGTTCAAAATGTTTATTTAAAAAATTGTTAATAATTTTTTTCCAAGACGGTGCATAATTCGTGCACAAAGAACTTCTAGCGTTTCGGGAGTCGAGCGAATTTTGAGCAAGCGAAAACTGTCAGCGAGAAAGTTGTTCAGAAAGGTTCAAGGAAGTTTTCTGGAAAGTTTTAGCTCAATTGGAATAGTAGTTAACAAACTGTTGATGTTTTAATTTGC